>MU741435.1:24062-63930 GCA_026770625.1 Nicotiana glauca
TTTTTTATGCAGAAAATCTATTTAAGTAGTTGAAATAAAATAGAGTTTTGGAGAGAGAGATGAGAAGAAGAAGAGAGATAAAGTTGTCCTTGAAAGATTATGCCCCAAAGCATAAGCCAAACCTTACTTTGATTTTCAGAGAGTATCCAAAGCCATAACTTCTTCTCTTTTCTTCTTCCAAATAGAAAATAAACAAAAAATAAACAAGTAACTGCCCTTATACTAGTACAAACAGAAAAACAGAAAGAAAAAACTATAGTGATAGGAGAAAAAAAAAACATAGTGGTAGAATTTTATTTACATACACAAGAAAAAAGATTGTTTCTTTTTCAGTTCATTCATTCCAATCAGCTTCACTTTTCATCTTATCCAATCTGTAAGTTTTCTGTGCTATTTAACTATTTCTTTATTTTTTTTTAATTGTTTAAACTGTTTATTTTGTCGTTGCAATTTATATGTGTTCTCCTGTTTTAAGCATTGAAATGAATGCAAGATTGAATTTTTAGTGAATTTGAGTAAAAGGGTATTGTTTGATCTGAATTTAGGAGATCTGGGTGTGCTAAAGTTTGCATCTTTAATGATTCTTGCATGCTTATTTGATTGAAAGTTTTGATATTTAGGGTGTTTTCTTGAGTTTTTGATTATGGGGTTTTGTCATTTGATTGGTTTCAAGGATCTGCTGACTTATTCAGTTATTTTATGTATTAAAAATTGAATCTTTTTAAGGAGTTATCTTGATCTGGATTATTGGTTTTTTCTACTTGAATCAATGAGCTGTCCGTGGATTTTTTTTTTTTTGTGTGTGTGTGTGTGTGTTTGCTTTGCTGACAAGTCCCTGCATTTGCGTTATTGGGATTGTATTTATCCATAAAAAGACATTGGCGTTACTTGGATTTGCTTTAATTAATGATCAAAACTGATGTTGAACCAAAATACAGCTATAAATTTCTTTTTCCTTGCTTTGGATGAATGAAAATTTCTCTTTTTGTAGTTTCTTAATTTACCCTGAATTTATGAGTTTTGATATTTTTCTCTTTGGGGGAAATTTTGTTGTTCTGTATTAATTTTCTGCAGTGGATATCAGTCTTGTGAGGAAGAGCAGAGGGTAGATCCAGATCAGACCAAGGCAGCTGAACTCGTGCTTCTATTGGGTTGAATCTGGACGACATGTTAGAAGACCGGTCTTGTTTGGTGTCAAGGGATTATCGGACAGAAAGTAACTGGGCGAGTTGCATGAGTTATCGCCTTGATAGGATTGAGGTCCAGCGTGGCAAAAGGCCATTGGAAAACGGTGAGGAAAGTGAACAGGTGCAATGCAAGTTGCCAAAGCACTCGGATGCTTTCAACCGAGTGGGAGGAGTGGCTCTATCCTTGGGCAATTCTTCAGCATCCCCTGATGAGCAAGCTGGCAATCAGCGTCATGTTGGGGATAATTCTGATTCGAGCTCTCTTATTCATGCCATTGGCCGTGACAGCTCCATCAGTTGTCTCATTCATTGCTCCAGGTCGGATTATGGTGCCATAGCATCTTTGAATCGTAGCTTTCGCTCATTAATTAGGAGCGGTGAACTTTACAGATTGCGGCGGCAAAATGGCATGGTTGAGCATTGGGTTTATTTCTCCTGCCAGCTGCTTGAATGGGAAGCGTTTGACCCTACTCGCCGCCGTTGGATGCATCTGCCTACTATGAATCCCAATGAATGCTTTGTGTTCTCCGACAAGGAGTCTTTGGCCGTTGGCACAGAGCTGCTTGTGTTTGGAAAGGAGGTATTGGCGCATGTTATTTATCGCTACAGCTTATTGACAAATACGTGGTCATCTGGAATGCAGATGAATGCACCAAGGTGTTTGTTTGGTTCCGCCAGCCTCGGGGAAATTGCCATTCTAGCTGGTGGTTGTGACTCGAAAGGCAGTATTCTTAGCTCAGCTGAACTTTATAATTCGGAGGCAGGAACGTGGAAGACCTTGCCGAGCATGAACAAGCCACGTAAGATGTGTTCTGGGGTATTCATGGATAGAAAGTTTTATGTGATAGGAGGCATTGGAGGAGCTGAATCAAAGCTGTTGACGTGTGGGGAGGAGTATGATCTGGAAACAGGAACATGGACTGAAATCCCGAACATGTCTCCTGTACGTACAACAAGGAACGATATGCCTGCTACATCTGAAGCACCTCCTTTGGTGGCAGTTGTAAATAATGAATTGTATGCTGCTGATTATGCTGACATGGAGGTGAGGAAGTATAATAAGCAAAACAAAGAATGGGTTACCATAGGACGACTGCCCGAAAGAGCAGCTTCAATGAACGGTTGGGGTTTGGCTTTTCGAGCATGTGGTGATAGGTTAATTGTAATTGGAGGGCCTAGGGCAATTGGTGAAGGATATATTGAAGTAAATTCGTGGGTACCAAGTGAAGGGCCTCCACAATGGAACTTGCTTGGCCGAAAGCAATCTGGTAGCTTTGTGTATAATTGTGCCGTCATGGGATGCTGAAGATACGGAATTTGGCAGCCCCCATCTGTTGTACTGTAGCGGCATTGGATGCCGATAGATACATAATTGGTTTCTGGGGCAACAGGATTCTTGCTAATGGGTGATTTATCCCAACTTCTTTTTTTTTTCTTTTCACAATCTCTTTTTTTAAAATCTTTTTCAGAGTGGGGGAGCACAAACTTGGCTCAAGATTCAACAGCATAGTTTTCTATGGAAGGTCTTGAGTACAATTCTTCTTTTCCTTTTCAACTTCTATCCAAAGTTCCTTTCGATTGAATTGTCTTCTCCCATTTTCAGTAACATGATATTCCAAAGGTGGCCATCAAATAGCTAGAGATAGGTGATATAACATAAGGGAGCAATACAGTGATAGATTTTGATTAGTATTTGCTAAAGCTTCTCTAGGAAAGTCATAGAACTTGTTCTTTTTGGGTTTCGCGATCCTTATTTTCTCGACTTTGTCGAGGAGAGAAATAAGGTTCTGCAAGGTTGTTCTTTAGCATCTTGGCTTGTGTACTGAGTACATTTATTCTTGCAATTGATGGTCCACAACTTAAGCTTACTTTCAAGACAATTGGTAGCTTTGGCAATGAAGTACTTTGTTACAGCTTTCAGTTTCATACATGTTATTCTAGGAGTTCTTTCCTTTATTGTGACAGTTTCATACTCACCTGTTTTTTTATTTGTGAATACATGAAAAAACAAAGAAAAAAAAATGGTGTAGTCACCAATTATATGGTGCTTTGATATTCATATCATTTGTTTTTTCTGCTTCTTTTCTTTTTTTCTTTGAACCGGTGGTCTATCGGAAACAGCCTCTCTACCTTCACAAGGTAGTGGGTAGTGGTAAGGTCTGAGTACACTCTATCCCCTCCCCCAGACCCCACTATGTGGGATTACACTAGGTTTGTTGTTGTTGCTCTCGAGATGAGAGAAAATCAGAAGCTTATGGATGGTAAACCAGCTTTTAAGAGTTGTAAACTTGACGCGATATTGTAACCCTAGTTGATTCATGGTATTCATGAGGTTTACCCACTAGTTGTCCAGATTCATTCTTATGAGATTCCACTTTCATGTTTCTTAGTTATGCATCCTTGTCGGTATAATTTCCTTTCGGTTTCTCCCTTTTAGCCGTTACCTGAATTCGCGCTGTTTGAATGCGTGTGCTTGAATCCTTGTATAACCATTTATTACGCGATTGCACCCATACAATCGTATAGCAATTGCTTATACAAGGGTCTCTTTTGCCAGTAATTGCCTCTCTTGCTCTTATACAGTGTAGCTGAAAGCTTGAATTAATTCCTTTTTGATAGTTCTCTTCTGGCACATACTTTCCATGTTCCAAGTTGGAAGTATATCCTTTTTCGCATTTTCCTTTTCTGCTCTTCCTTTTAAGCTTATTTGTATACATTTCTTAGCCAAGGTTCTATCGAAAACCTCTCTACTCCTTTGGAGTAGGGGTAAGGTCTACGTACACACTACCCTCCCCAGACCGCACTGGTGGGATTTTACTGGGTGGTTGTTGTATACATTCCAATTTTTCGTTTTCTGGGTGTCAAATTGAATTTAGTACTCATTGGAGATAGATGTCTTTCTAATTTGAGACTTGTTTTAGGTCCTCTTGTTGATGAATATGTATAATTTGGGAAACTCTTGAATGAGTTAAACTCTGTCATACTTGGTTGGTTTTCAAGATTTAGTTTAGTTATCCAGAATATGGTGTGTAAATAATGGAGGGGAAAGTTGGAAAGTAGAAAGAAAGATAATACTAATAAATTTGATGCTTCAGAATTTTTTGTGTCATTCAGTGAAACTGCCAATGAATATGGTACATTTAGGTGGAGAAGTGATTATTTATCATAACAGATCTTGATTTGGAATCTTTTACTGCATTTCTGTTAAAATTCTTATTACAACAACATATTTAGTGTATTCCGATAAGTGTGGTCTGGGGAGCTGTATGCAGCCTTAGCCTACTTGAAGCAGGTAAAGAGGTTGGTTATTTTCGATAGACATTTGGCTCATGGCACACATAATCAAAGCAGTAAGAAAGAAAATATAGTAGTGAAAAATTCATGAAAAAAAGCAGTAACAATAGCAAGATAGCAAAAAAAAAAACTAACGCAGGAATAAGACCAATCGAACAGAACACTAGAACTACTAGTATGGAAAGGGTGTATGCTCCACAACCGACTAGCCTTTTGCCCTAGTTTTTGACTTTCACATCCTGCTATCAAAGGTCATGTCCTTGAAAATGTACCATGTTCGGCCTAATAACCTTCTTTTGGTTCTTCTTCAGCCTTTCTCTACCTCTCTTTAGACCCATCTTATTCAACCTCTCATATCTCTTCACCGAGGCATCTGCACATTTCCTCCTCATATGCTCGAACCATCTGAGCCTCACTTCTCGCATCTTTTCATCCACGGAGGCCACTCCCACCTATCCCGAATATTTTCGTTCTTGACATTATCTCTTATAGTATACCTATACATTAATCTCAGCATCCTCATTTTCGTTATTTTCTATCTCTAGACAAACTTGTTACAATTTGCAGCAACGTGATGAGTTCGAATCCTGGCTCTTTTGGCTAGTTTGGGATTGACATGGGGTAAAAAACCTGATCCAATCAAAGACCTTTTTCTATGAGAAACTTCCTAGGTGAATTTGCAAGGATCGTTTTTCAGTTTTTGCAGTATTTGAACTGTTTTTGCTAAAAAAAAGAATGCTTGCGTTTTTCAAAGATTTCCCAATTCATGCTTTCAAGTCTTTGGAAAACTGAATACTCCTGAAAGGCGTATTTCAAATTTTCTAAGATTTGAAACTTTTTCTACAATGTTTTTAGGAAAAGAAACTTTTTTTTTTGTGGCAAAAATAGTTCAAACAAACGTTCAGTGCCGGTTGAAAGGTAAGGCAATTGAAGCAACGGCTTTAGGCCCCCAAAAAATTTGGGGCCCCATTTTTCACTTAGTAACGACAACATACCCAGTAATATTCCATATTATGGGGATCTGGGGAGGGTAGTGTGTACGCAAATTTTATTTTTCACTTGAATTATTATTTTTGAATTGAACATCTTAAAGTAAAAAAGATTTTTAATTTTTAATTGATGTGATATTGGTGCTGACCGTGTATGAAAATATATATCGTTTTCTATATAGTGATAAAAATTGAGATCATTAGATGATCATGAGAATCTCTAAAAAAATATTACTTAGAGAATAATGTTAATAATTTCTGAAGCATTTGCATATGTGGGAAGAAGTTTTTTAAAATTAAAGTTGATAAAATTTATCTAAGATCAACAATGTCACAAAAGAGATTTAATGGACTAGCTATATTATCAATTGAAAAAGAATTATAAAAAAAAATTATGAGAAAAAGTTATTTATAACTTTGCATCTCAGAAAGTTAGGAAATAGTACATTAAATTAAAAAAAATATATAACTTTTTCAGAGAAAAAAATTAAAGCCTCTCAACAAGATTTGACAAAGGCCACCTACAAAGTTAAACGTTAGGAGATGTCGACTCGCAAGTCACAAGGGTTTGCTACTTGCACTGCTACAAACTCATCGACATGAAGAGATATTGCTTTAATATTGCGCTTGACTATTAGAATGATTTAACCAAGAAAAATTATAATAATAATAATTTTATGATATAAAACTAATGATCGTAGTGTCGTTTTTGTTTAAAGTACGAGTAACAATTAATTTGATTAGTAGTTTTAAAAATATGTGATTTAATTCAATACCAATTAATAATCAAGAAATATGTGGTAGAGATGAAAGATAGAAGTGAATCAAACCAATGTTACTCAGCAGTAGTGACCTCGAGGTGAGCTTAGAACAATAAGAACAATTAAAGCAAAGTAAGAACAGTTGAGCTAAAGAACAATGCTGATGAACAGTAAGCGAAAAGGTAGAGAGTATATTCTTTTCTCAATGATTAGATGATGTTACAAATGATTGGGCCCATCTTTATATAATAAGAGAATCCCTAAATAAGGTATATTTCCATTTACAGTAAGGAATATTCTTGATACAACTGTCTAACTGCCTAGTATGAAATCGTACAATCCTATTCCGGGATTTGTGCCACGATTTTTGGGACATGTCATGAATCTAACTCATCCTGTTACAAATTCATAACGGTACTATTTCAGGGCCAAGCATACTTGGCCCCGATATTCCTCGTACTCCTGTCTCCGAGCATTGCACTCTGTCTTTGAGCTCAATTCTGGTCCACTGATCTCGAACTCGACCTTACCCGAACTCGGGGCTATCCTGGACCCTCGAGCCTATAAATCGGAGGCATATGATTTTAACCGTATACAGATAGTCCCCATGTTTATTAGAATAAGATGATAAGAAATGATTTGAACCTCGAATTTCCCGAGCCTCTTATGATAACGTCATGCCCGTGAAGTAGGCATTTTAAAGTGATCGAAAATGTCACTTCAGCAAGCATCCCCAAAACATCAAATGCACGCCAACACTGGTCGGCCACTAGCGTCGCCGAACCGTCGTCGCCTTTCTATAAATATGAGGCTACTCTGTTGAACAAAGAACTGTGTGCATTTCATCTTCTTTTACTCTGATTCTTTCCCTTCTTTCTCTAATTATCTATTTTCATGGTTCGAACCCGTGACCTCCTGGTCGCATGACATCAACTTTACCAGTTACGCCAAGGCTCCTTTTTTCAAAGCTTCGATTCGAAACAACGAGAGAAGGGCGCATAATCCTTCCCGCATCAGAAAACATGCGAACTTCACCATGTCACTCATCTCTCTTAACTTTAACCTGGTGTGGTACTTCATTCCTTTTGCTTTCCATGGAGTGAGGTGGCACTGTCATCTACTAAATTTTGCATCCCACACCAGTACAACGTCCCAAAGATGAATATTTTTGGATCGTTGCTCGAGCATCTTGCAACCTTCTTTGGTTTTTCTTGTAATAGAAGTTGAAGCTATATCTTCTTGTCATCACTTCTGGTATTTTTCTTTTGCCGCTCTTTTTAAACGGATTATGGCCCAAAAAACATAATGCTCAATCCCATATGCTGGAAATATAGTTACATTTATCGAGGGTTTTCTGCCCTAAATTTCTTCAAGCACACAAACATTTCCAAATATCAAAAATGGGGTTCCCGGGAAGGAGGTTCCCGAAGATGCCGCTCTCGAGATCGTGGCCTTAAAAGTAGATTAGGTTCTTGGCTTTTATTTCTTCTTCTTTGTTCCTGTGTAAGGACCCTTTGTGGATGTTGTAAATATATTTGGTAACCATCTCTTAGAAATATAAAAGGATCTATTTGTCTTATTTTTGGCTCGTATTGAATTCCATTCCGTCTTTATTTGTGAAAAATTTGATTGTATAACTTTAGTGATTAGTCCGAATACCGGACTCAGAACATAATAAACCCTTAGGTTTTTAATTGATCAATATAAAATCCCTTAAGGTTTTTGTTAATCCTCGAACTAAGCTTAAATTAATTTGATGCGATCTTGGGACATCGGGACTCCTAAGTCCGAATTGAGTGAGAGCAAGGTCTCGAATTTTAAATAAAGTTAGCCCCTAGGCTTCATAGATAATTCCCGAGTGAGAACTTTCGCAAACTCGAGTAGCCCTTGGGCTTAGTAGTCGAGTGAGAACTTGCTCAAACTTGAAATAAAGTTAGCCCTTAGGCTTTTTTATAGTCCCCGAGCGAGAATTTTCTCCAACTCGGGTAACCCTTGGGCTTACTAGTCGAGTGAGCACTTTCTCGAAATCAAAATAGGTTGATAAGAAACGAATTAATCTTCGACACCTTGATCCTGATGCCAATCTCGTGATGTCAACGGCTGAAGTGATAAAAGGTTGCTTTTCGTGCGGTTCCCAAAGTCATTAATTGGAGTCGACTGATGGTCGGCTTTTTGGCTTCCTCAGTACGCTTAAATGACCTCTATAAATGTATCAACTTCACAATCTTGCAAACTTTATTCTCATATTGTTCTCAAAGTCTCATTAGCTCTTCCAACTTCTGTGAATTCTCCCTTCTCTTCTATTAGCTCTTACTTCATTATCAACATTCTCCATTTTCTTGAATTTCTATATTACAATGGCTAAGACATCTAAATCGGTTCCCCAAAAAGAAAAAGCTTCTTCATCTTCTCAATGACCAAGAGGAAAGCGGTAGTGTCCCCTCGTATTTAGGAGTGCGTTCCCTCGCTATGTGAAATAACATCCAATTTCAAGATCAAGAAACCTGTATCAACACCAGGCCGATGCGGGTCGATGTCTCGATATTTATGTTTGATAACCGAGGATGAGGTCCATCAAGTAAAGAAGGACTGCAAATGGGAGAAAAAAGACGTAGTGATACCTTCCCTCGAGGAGGACATCACTACATATAAAGCGGGGTACTTAAACATGTATACCTATCTATTTATGTCGGGCCCTGCAATTCCAGCTCAGGGTCCCATAGATCCGGTCATTCTTGACTTTAGTCGATGATACAAAGCGACGCTTGGCCAGATTTACCCTTTATTCTAGTGAATCATTCATTTGATCAGATTCTTTTCAAGTTAGTTCGAGGGGATGCCTTTCACCCTTGACCATTTGATCAGGCTGTCCAGTCCTCGACTTTACCGAGGTGGCTTGATAAAACTGCAATGTGGATACTTGAAATCTCTCTTCTCTAGTATCAATGAGGATAAAGAGTGAGCGTAGATGAGCCGATTTGTCCGAGCCAGGACCTCCGACCTGATTCCTGCTGATTGGATGCCGGTCCTCGAGGAGTGTAACATGAAATGCAAGTGCATAGTAACTTTATACCCTGCTTTCTTTTCCTTTTCTCGGCTTTACCTTTTCCCTTGGTCTAACCCCTTTCCAATGGCACATATACTGCTTGGTTTCCTGGTACGGTCCCGGAACATGAAGGTTGGGTCCGAAAACTGGCTTCCACTTCTTCGTATTCGAAGCGTTGCTGGCGAGATTTGGCCAAGGGCGGATGGGAGGCTAAAAATCATGATGATTTCTCTTGTTTGTTTACTTGTACTTCTTTAGTGGACTACTTACTTCAGTTTTGTGCAGGTCTCGGAGACGCCATTGCAATGCGGCCGGCCCCGGCTGGTGAATAAGAGATCCCGAAGCCTTCTAAAGAAAAGAAAAGAAAAAAGGAGTCACCTGCAAATCCCTCTAAGCCCAAGAAAATCGCGAATCAAAAGTCCAAGGCCGATATGGTGGACTTATCTCCGGAAATGGCCCAACACCTTCGGGATCAGGAGGATGAAGATAACAATTGCCTATTGGTAGCTCGTAAAAGAGGAAACACTGGTGCTTCATAGTCTGTAGAACTGGTGATGGTTGATGTGGTTCATTCTAGAGCCAAAGAGATCTCCGAGGGGAGTTCAAGCAAAGTCCCTGAGCCATCGGCCAACAGAAAGGCACCTTGTCTAGGAGGCTATTTGGAGGGTGAGGCCGAGGACCCCAGTCCCGAGCCTCTTCAAATAGAAGAGAATGCCCCGAGTGGATCACGTGGGATAATCAATATGGATGACACACCTCCTGGTCCCGAGTTCTCCAAGGGGAAAATTCGAGATGCTCAGAACATGAGATCTTCTAAAGTGGGCGCGAGCCACAAAGGGCATGCATCTTTCGAGAATTACTCGTAGGGATTGAAGATGGCCCCGACCCATATGCTTATTTCATCTTTGATGAGGCTCGTTGACTCTTCAAACAATTGAGTTTTATATCTTTTAAAATTACGCTTGCGCTTTGTTCTTGCTGTCCTGAGTCTAACTTTCCCCCTTTTTATGATGGTTGTGGTGCTCCATAAAGGGGCATTTTCCAAGTCTCAAGCCGATATTTCTCGATGTAAGGTTGAGCTTAAGAAGATCTTGAAAGAGATGGACTATCTTAAAACTCTCTATGTTAAGAAATAGGAGGAAATCAGTGATCTTCGAGACGAATTGGCAAAGGCTTGACAAAAACGAACTAAGCTTGCCAAATAGGTAATATTCCCTCTGAAGTTTTGTCATGGACTTGCCCGATCGGTCCTCTAATGCTTTTGCTTTGCAATTTCAACAAAAGGGGGAGCTGGTGGAGCAGTTTTGTGATGAGATCAAGAAGGAGGCCGAGACCCTGGGGTGGAGGCATGGCATGGACATTCTTGCCTCCGAGAAAGAAACTCTCGGGAGCAGTTGGCTTCACTCAAACGCCAACTTCAAAGTGCGAAGGAGGAGGGCCTGGCTCAAGTCCGCAAAATTGAGGAGCTTAAAGCTAAGTCCGCTGCTGAGTTAGACAAGGCCAAGTATGATGCTGAGATAATTAAATCCTCGTATCGAGCCGACACTAAAATGGCTAATTCTCGAGCAAAGGAGATCTTTTCTGCAGCCGAAGTTAAGTTATCAAGTGCACTTGACCACGCTAGGCGACAGTCCCGAAGGTTAACCCTTGAGGAGGTACATGATCGCGACTTTGATCTCCTAGTCAATATTGAAAAGGACAAGATTTTGGAAGAAGAGGACGCCACTCTACTTTATGATGAGGATGATTCAGCCAGCAGCTCCGAGAGTGGAGGAGACGAGGATGAAGTCCACGAGAGTGAGGCTCTAGAAGATGTGGCTCATGAAGATGCGACTGCCGAAGATGTTTACTTATTTTGTTTTCGTGCAAGTTTTCCTTGTGTAAGTATATTTTGTAATTATCTTTTGGAAATACAAGAGGAACTTTTTATCTCATTTTTCACTTGTGCTGAATTTCATATTTTCTTTATTTATGGAATACTTCAATTGTATAACTTGAATGATTGTTCCGAGAATTGGTTTGGACTTGGGATATACTAAACCCTTAAGTATTTATCGATAGATATAATAATCCTCTAGCTAAGTTTAAATCGATTCGATATGAGCTCGGATATCGTGATTCTTGAATATAAATTGAGTGAGAGCGGAGTCTCGAACTATATGTTTTTGGCCCTTAAGCCTTTCGAAGTTGGCCCTTAGTCTCTTATATATCGGCCTTTAGGTTCTTTAAGTTGACCCTTAGGCTCTTTTAGTTGGGCCAATTCGGCCTCTAGAATGACTATATTATTGTTCCCTCTTTTCGGCTAAAAGACTTAGTAAATTTTTAATTATGCTTTAGCATTGAGTTTTCCGAAGGTTCGATGAATCAGAACCTCATTAATAGTTTGTTTGTGTAAATATAATCGAACACCTCTTGATGTTTTTCCAGAGGCTGATGTTATCGAAGCTTTTAGATTATTCGAGGGCTGAATTTATCGAAACCCCCTTTGCTTTTGTCGAGGGTAGCCTGATTTAATCAGTTTTTTCAAAGTATTTGAAGGCCTTTAATTTATGGTGGAAGTCGGACGTCTCCGAGCCGCATTATTTTGGTTGTAGCCTTTTATATGACCGTAGTCTTTAATATGGCCATAGCCTTCGGGTGTGTCTCTTGGACTTGTTCCTCGATAACTTTTCGAGCTTGTTCGAAAATTTAGTCCGTGAGTGTATTGGCCTTGGCCTTTATTTCGGGGGCATGCCTCTTTGAGGTCTTATGATTCCAACTTTTCGATAGCTCAGGCGAGTTGACTGTCGATGATAGTCCCCGAGTATTTCGGGGTTACATTCGCGCTTTGGACCTTGAGCCATTTCCTGTAGGATTATAAGCGTAGAGCTCGTATAATAGTAGATTTCTTTGAGACGCAAAGTGTTTTTGATATAAATAGGATGCTTCTTCAAATAATTGATACACGCGTACATCTTGCCATCGAGGCTCGACTATTCTATACAGACACGGTTCATTTGACCGTTTGGCCTATTACAAAGATTTACTATCGAGGCCCTCTCAGGCTTGATGTATTTTCCTCAAAAATATTACCTCCAAGGGTGATGCCCCCTAGTATTCGAGGTTGATTGAAAAGAAGCCTTGAATACTGTTGAGTCCTCCTCAGGTAGCATATAGTTGTTGTCTAGTTAAAAGACTTATCGGTAAAACCCATTTGGAACAAAATCTGATCTAAGGGAAAATGAATGCAACACATGCTTTAAAACCTAAGGACTTCGTACGAATAGGGCATCTTCGATAGCTTCGATGGAAATCTATAATGAGTTAGTTTTAAACTCAAATGGACAAAAAGGATAAAACCATACCTTAGCAGTAGTATCGTTTGAGTAATGATACGTTCCAATTGTTTGGAAGTTTTTCACCTTCCATTATGCTAAGTTTGTAGGATCATTTTCCGACCACTCTGAGGACTCGGTATGGTCCTTCCCAATTCAGGCCTACTTTCCCTTCGTTTGGGTCTCGAGTATTGAGGTTAACTTTTCGTAGAACTAAGTGCCCGATTCCGAAATGTCGGAGATTAGTCCTTCTATTGCAGTACCTTTCGATCTTTTTCTTTTGAGCAACCATACGAACAAGGGCTGCTTCTCGCTTTTCATCTAATAACTCGAGGCTAGCATTCATGGCCTCGTGATTTAACTCCTCCGATGTATGTCGAAACCTGGCGCTGGGTTCTCTGACCTCGATGGGGATGAGGGCCCCGAAACCATATACTAGAGAAAATAGGGTGGTCCCATGCTAGACTTCGATGTTGTCTGATATGCTCAAAGGACCTCGGGTAAAACTTCTCTCCATTTTCCCTTTGCATCATCTAACCTTTTCTTTAGGTTTTGAATGATAGTTTTATTTGTTGACGTGACCTGCCCATTTTCGATCGAGTGGTACGGTGTTGATAGAATCCTCTTTATTTTATGTGCTTCTAGGAACTCTGTGAGTACGTTATTTTTGCCTCACACGAATCACTTTCAAAAATTCAAAATAAATAATTTTTCCTTGTTCGCAATTTTGTGAATTTTCGTGGTATTTTCCGTTATTGTTTGCATTTGTCTATACATGTTTGTTCTGTCTAAATTAATGGAAAAATATAAAAATAGATTGCATTTGCATTTAGGATTTAATTTTACAGCTCTTGATTTAAGTAGTAAATTACTTATTTTACAAAAATGAAAAATCACAAAAAATAATATATTTTGCATTTTTGGTGTTTGATGTCAAATTGTGAGATTTTCTTTTTATTTAGTATTTAATTACTTGTGATAGGTATTATTTAAAGTTGATTAATATTTTTAAGTTAATATAGGTTTATAATTTAGTTTAGGATTATTAGCATTAATTATGGAAAATAATTTGAAATAAACAGGAAAAGAAAATAATAAAAGAGCAAATCGGAATTGGGCCAATCTTGAATTAATTCTCCAGCACAAACATGGAAAACCCGTTAAATCCAGCCCAAACCCGTCCCCCGACCCGATCAAATGAGGACCGACCCAGTCTCTGTGGTGCCTAAACGACACCGTTCAGATTAAGTGGTTGATCCAGGCCGTTGATCTCAGTTGATCTAACGGCCTGAATTCAATCTCTGTGACGACCCGGCCCGTCGTCACGTGAGTTACCGCCCCATTTTCCCCATATTATGTTGCTCTATGTTTCAATATCAGTATTTGAGTTGATCGGGTAGAACTAGATTGGTTTTAGTTGGAAATGAGGCACTTAGCCTCTTAGAGGGGAGCTTATTTTGGAAAAGTCAACCGGAAGTTGACTATATAGTTAGAGGGCTCGGATGTGAATTTTGCTGATTTGGTTAGCTTCGGGGGATCATTTGTGACTTAGGAGTGCGATCGGAATTGAATTTGGAGGTCCAGTGTAGAATTAGGCTTGAATTGGCGAAGTTTGAATTTTGGAGAATTCCGGTTGATAGGTGAGATTTTGATCCGAGTGTCGGAATGGAATTCCGAGAGTTTCTATAGCTTCGTTAGGTGATTTTGGATATGTTTGTAAAATTTCAGGTCATTCGGACGTCGTTTGGTCGGGTTTTTGATCAAATGTGAGTTTCAGAAGTTTGAAGAAAACTTAGGCTTGAATCCATGGTGAATGGATGATTTTTGTGTTGTTTGACGTGTTCTAATGATTGGAATAAGTTTGTATGATGTTTTAGGGTATGTTTGTGTTTTTGGTTGAGGTCCCAGGGGCCTCGGGGTGATTTCGGGTGATCAAACGGAAGGATATTGGTCTTGGTGAGTTGCAAAAAATGCAACAGCAGTTGCAGGCTTAATTTAGCCTTCGCGTTCGCATAGGTCCAGTCGCGTTCACGTAGGTGTAAGTTCTTGGCCTTTGTGATCGTGTGGCATAGGTCGCGCTCGCGTAGGACTGATTCTATTGGTCATCGCGTTCGCGTATAAGGAATTATCAGCTGGCAGAAGGGTTTTTAATATCATTTCATCCGCGACCCATTTGTTATTTTCACCATTTTTGAACCACCTCAAGAGCTTTTGGGTAGAAATTGAAGAGATTTTTGACGGGAATCAATTGGAGGTAAGTCTCGTGACATAGAAACGCTATTTTATTGAAGAATATAACTTTAATTGTTGGAAAATTATGTGAAAAATTGAAGAACTAGGGCTTGGGTTTTTAAATGAGAAATTGGGATATGAGGGAGCATTTGGACTCCGATTTTGATGAATTTTATGCGTACGGACTCATGGCGAGACGAGAAATCCGGTGATGTGAATTTCGTAATTTTTTAAGAAGTGGGCCCAGGGCTCGAGTTCTGCCAATTTCGAGATTTTTGGTGTTTTTCGAGTTCTTTTGATTGGGTTATGTTTCTTTAGCCTATTGTAATGTATTCGTTGTGGTTTTGGCCAGATTCGACGCGCGAGGAGGTGGATTCGGGAGGAAAAGGCATAGCGGACTAGTCTTGTGGCCGATTTGAGGTGAGTAATAGATGTAGATGATGACCTGAGGGTTTGAAACCCCCGTATATCACACTGTGACGCTATATTGAGGCGAGACACGTACTCTACGGTGAGTGCGGGGTCATTTGTGGTCGGGGACTATGGCTTAGTCTGTCCGAGTGATGTTTATACTGTGCTATTAACTAGAAATTGATTGGTAAACATCCTACTTGGATTGTTATGTGTATATTTGGGTTGCGTGCCAATTATTTAGATCCCTTAGGGATTATTATCACTTTTTCCATGATGCTTAACATGTTCTCATGATATTAGTCCTGAGTTAAACACTGTCTCGAAAGGATTAGTAAATTTCTAAAGTTTTTAACACTTAATCTATAATTCCTAATAATTGGAACTAAAAATGATAAACTTGACTGTGCCTGTGTGGCTTACATGCATATATCTGGACTGAGTGTGGATCGGGCTGCATGCCACAGCGAATGCCACAATGATATTGCGCTTGGGCTGTAGGAGCCCCTCCGGATTCTGAACCCCACAGTGAGCGCAGGTACCCAAATGGATCGGGCTGCCCGCCGCAGCAGTCATGTGCATTGCATTGCATTCATGCATCGATATTTATCTGTTTTACCTGTCATTGCCTGATGTTGTTCCACCGTTAAATGTGTAGAATTATTGGTTATAGCTTTGCATTGTTACATTTCGGGATTTCTTACTGTCAGCCATTATATATGTCTATTACCACTGAGTTGGAAGTACTCACTTTACTCCCTATACCATGTGTGCAGATTCAGGTATCCCGGGAGCATAGTCGAGCTATTTTTTGCTTTCAAAGTTTTCAGGAGTTGTCAAGGTAGCTGCCTGGCGTCCGCAGGACCCGACTCCTCACCTATCCATTTTATTTTTCCGCATTTTATAACATCAGTATTACTGAGGATTTGTTACTCTGTGTTATTAGAGGCTCTAGACTCATGACCCCAGTTCTCTGGGAGATGTTGGTTATGTTAGTGATTCATACTATCTCTATCTAAATTATTGGTTAATAGACTTGTTGAACTGTTAATTTAATGCTATAAATTGGTAATGGGATGTATGATTGGGTTGTGAGTGTTAATTGGTCGGGCTTGCCTAGCAATTGTGTTGGGCACCATCACGATCGGGATTGGGGTCGTAACAAGTTGGTATCAGAGCCTAGGTTACTAGGCCTCATGAGTTATGAGTCGGTTAGTAGAGTCTCGCAGATCGGTACAGAGACGTCTGTATTTATCCTCGAGAGGCTGCAGAACCTTTAGGAAACACTTCATATTCTTGAACTCTTGTCGTGCGGATTTGTTGTTCCGACAACTAAACTTCTATATTCTATTCTCTCGCAGATAGTGAGAACCCGTGCTACCGGACGTGGCAGACGACCACCATTACCACCCACTAGAGGCCGTGGTCGCGGTCGTGGTCGTGGTCAAGGCAGAGCAGCAGCGGAAACACTTGTTGACCCACCAGTTGCCCCCATGCAGGACCAGCCTCTAGTTGTAGATGCTCCAGCAGCACCTGTTCAGGAACCGACATTGCCCATCGTGATTCCTAGTCTTTAGGAGGCTTTAGCTTAGATCTTATCCGTCTGCACTGGTTTGGCTCAGGCAGTCTCAGCCACTACTGCCGCAGCTACTTCTCAGACCGGGGGTGGTCATCAGACCCCCGCAGCTCGCACACCCAAGCAGGTTGTTCAGGGATTACAGACACCAGGAGTAGCCCCAGCTCAGCCAGTTGCACCGGTTGCTCCAGTTGTGCCAGTCGCACCAGCTCAAGATTATGTGGTTTCAGTGATGCCAGATGACAAACAGCGTCGACTAGAGAGGTTTGGAAGGCTCCAGCCTCCGACGTTCAGTGGTACTGAGGGCGAGGATGCCCAGGGATTTCTAGACAAGTGTCAGCGTATGCTTCGCACTGCAGGGATCTTGGAGTCGAGTGGAGTGGCTTTTAATACCTTCCAGTTCTCAGGGCCTTAATTTACATGGTGGGAGGATTTTGAGAGGCGTAGGCCTATTGGAGCAGCGCCCCTTACTTGGCAGCAGTTCTCCACACTCTTTCTGGAGAAGTATGTGCCGCAGTCTCGCAGGGAGGAGCTGCATCGTCAGTTTGAGTGGTTGATTCAGGGTGACATGACTGTAACCCAGTATGAGTTGAGGTTCATGCAGTTGGCTCGGCATGCTACTTGGATGATCCCGACAGATCGGGAGAGGATTAGGAGGTTTTTGGATGGCCTCAACTATCCGATTCGTATTTTGATGACTAGAGAGAGGGTTGTAGCCGCTTCGTTTGAGGAGGTAGTTGACATGGCTCGCCAGATATAGATCGCCGTCGGGAGCTTGAGGAGAGGGAGGCCAAGAGGCCTCGAGGTTCAGGTAGCTTCAGTGGTGCTCCGTCTAGGAGCCAGTTCCAGCGTGGCGGAGGTCGTTCCTTCAGACCTCCTCAGTCAGGTCGCCCAGAGTACAGTGGAGTTACTTCAGGCCGTGGTCATCAGGGAGTTCAGCAGGGCCAGTCTTCACTTAGTTCCCTTCCATCTCAGAGCTCTACTCCTACTTCTTTAGCCCAGGATTCTTCAACAGCGAGGGGTTCTCTTCAGTCCCCTTCTCCAGCACCGAGTAGTTGCTATGAATGCGGTGAGTTCGGCCACATGAGGAGACAGTGTCCTAGGCTTCGTGGTGGTCGGTCTCAGTAGAGGGATCAACCCTCCTCTTCTACTCCATCTACTTTAGCACCCTCCCAGTCAGGTAGAGGTGGGGGCCAGATAGCTAGGGGCCACCCTAGGGGTGGAGATCGATCTAGTAGTGGTCAGTCTCGGTTCTATGCTATCCCAGACAGGAGGGACACCACTGTATCAGATGCTGTTATCACAGGTATTATCTCGGTCTACCACAGGGATGCTTCTGTTTTATTTGATACCGGTTCTACTTACTCTTATGTGTCTTCTTATTTTGCCCATCATCTGGGTACCACCCGTGGTTGTCTTGCCCTTCCTGTGCATGTATCTACCCTGGTGGGTGATACTATTATTGTGTATCATGTATATCGATCTTATCTGGTGACTATTGGGGGTCTGGAGACCCGAGTTGACTTATTGCTATTGGGTATGGTAGATTTTGATGTGATTCTAGGTATGGATTGGCTATCCCCGTACCATGCTATTCTGGACTGTCATGCCAAGACAGTTACGTTGACTATTCCGGGTGTTCCGAGGATTGAGTGGCGAGGTTCGACCGATTATGTTCCCAGTAGGGTGATCTCTTTCCTAAAGGCCCAGCAGATGGTTGGGAAAGTTTTTTTATCGTACTTGGCTTTTGTGAGAGATGTTGGAGCTGAGATTCCTAGTCTTGATTCTGTGCCCCTTGTGAGGGACTTCCCAGATGTGTTTCCAGCAGACCTGCCGGGCATGCCGCCAGACAGAGACATTGATTTCGGTATTGATATGGTACCGGGCACTCAACCTATCTCTATTCCTCCCTATCGTATGGCACCAGCTGAGTTAAAGGAATTGAAGGAGCAGCTTCAGGAACTCCTAGATAAGGGGTTCATTCATCCGAGTGTGTCAACGTGGGGTGCACCGGTCTTATTTGTAAAGAAGAAAGATGGCACAATGAGAATATGCATTGACTACAAGTAGTTGAACAAGGTGACAGTGAAGAACAAGTATCCACTACCGTGTATTAATGATTTGTTTGATCAGCTCCAGGGAGCAAGGGTATTCTCGAAGATTGATCTCCGTTCAGGCTATCACCAGCTGAAGATTAGAGATTCTGATATTATGAAGACAACTTTCAGGACAAGATATGGGCATTATGAGTTTCTAGTTATGTCTTTTGGGTTGACTAATGCCCCAGCCGCGTTCATGCATTTGATGAATAACGTGTTTCGGCCGTATGTGGATTCATTTGTTATGATTTTTATTGATGATATCTTGGTGTACTCGCGTAGCCAGAAGGAGCATGCTCAGCATTTGAGAGTGGTATTATAGAGATTGAGGGAGGAGAAACTTTATGCAAAGTTCTCCAAGTGTGAGTTTTGGCTTGGGTCTGTGGCTTTTCTGGGACACGTGGTGTCCAGTGATGGTATTCAGGTTGATCCAAAGAAGATAGAGGCAGTGCAGAGTTAGCCTAGACCGTCCTCAGCCACGGAGATTCGAAGTTTCCTCGGTGTGGCAGGGTATTATCGACGGTTTGTCCAGGGTTTTTCATCTCTTGCTTCGTCCTTGACCAAGTTGACGCAGAAGGGTGCACCATTTGTATGGTCGGACGAGTGCGATGAGAGCTTTCAGAAGCTCAAGATAGCTTTGACCACAGCTCCAGTGTTAGTTCTGCCATCAGCTTCAGGTTCTTACACCGTGTATTGTGATGCTTCGAGAGTTGGGATCGAATGTGTGTTAATGCAGGAAGGTAGAGTTATTGTATATGCTTCTCGTCAGTTGAAGCCTCATGAGAAGAACTACCCCGTACATGATTTGGAGTTGGCTGCTATAGTTCATGCTTTGAAGATTTGGAGGCACTACTTATATGGCGTATCTTGTGAGGTGTATACCGATCATCGCAGTCTTCAGCATTTGTTCAAATAGAAGTATCTAAATTTGAGGCAGCGAAGATGGCTTGAGTTTCTCAAGGATTATGACATTACCATTTTATATCATCCGGGGAAGGCCAATGTAGTGGCCGATGCTTTGAGCCCAAAGGCGGTGAGTATGGGTAGTTTGGCGTACATTCCAGTTGGGGAGAGGCCCTTTGCAGTTGATGTCCAGTCTTTTGCCAATCGGATGGTGAGGCTATATATTTCGGAGCCTAGTCAGGTGTTGGCTTGTGTGGTATCTCGATCTTCCTTGTATGACCACATTAGAGAGCGCCAGTATGGTGATCCACATTTGCTTGTCCTTAAGGACAGAGTTCAGCATGATGATGCCAGGGATGTGACTATTGATAGTGATGGTGTGTTGAGGATGCAGGTCCGTATTTGCATGCCCAATGCGGATGGGCTTCAGGAGTTGATATTGGAGGAGGCCCACAGCTCGCGGTATTCTATTCATCCAGGTGCTGCGAAGATGCATCAAGATTTGAGACAACATTACTGGTGGAGGAGAATGAAGAAGGATATTGTGAGTTATGTAGCTCGGTGCCTCAACTGTCAGCAGGTCAAGTATGAGCATCAGAGGCCCGGAGGTGTACTACAGCGCATGGATATTCCCGAGTGGAAGTGGGAGAGGATTACTATGGATTTTGTGAGTGGTCTCCCTCGGACAGCGAGGAAGTTTGATTCGATTTGAGTGATTGTGGATCGGCTGACCAAGTCCACGCACTTCATTTCGGTGTGTACCACCTATTCTTCGGAGCGGTTAGCAGAGATTTTCATCCAGGAGATTTTACGGTTGCATGGGATCCCTGTTTCCATCATATCAGATAGGGGTACTCAGTTTACTTCTCAGTTTTGGAGGACTTTTCAGCGAAAGTTGGGTACACAGGTAGAGCTGAGCACATCGTTTCATCCTTAGATGGACGGGCAGTTCGAGCGTACTATTCGGATATTGGAGGACATGTTACGTGCCTGTGTTATTAACTTTGGAGGTTCTTAGGCTGATTTCTTGCCACTTGCAGAGTTTGCTTACAACAACAGCTATCAATCCAGCATTCAGATGGCGCCATTTGAGGCCTTATATGGGAGACGATGTAGATCTCCGGTTGGTTGGTTTGAGCCCGGCGAGGCAAGGTTGTTGGGGACAGAGTTGGTCCAGGATGCCTTAGATAAGGTGAAAGTGATCCAGGAGAGACTTCGTACATCTCAGTCGTGTCAGAAGAGTTATGCGGACCGGAAGGTTCGAGATGTATCTTATATGGTGGGCGAGAAGGTCTTGCTGAAGGTTTCGCCCATGAAGGGCGTCATGCGGTTTGGAAAGAAAGGGAAGCTGAGTTCGAGGTTCATTGGCCGATTGGGGAGGTGGCCTATATGCTTGCTTTGCCACCCAGCCTGTTGGGAGTTCACCCGGTATTTCATGTATCTATGCTCCGGAAGTATGTTGGGGACCCATCTTATGTGTTGGACTTCAGTACAGTACAGTTGGATGATGATTTGACCTATGATGTGGAGCCAGTGGCTATTTTGGGTCGTCAGGTTCGGAGATTAAGGTTAAAGTATATAGCTTCGGTGAAGGTGCAGTGGAGAGGTCGGCCCGTGGAGGAGGCTACTTGGGAGACCGAGCGGGAGATGCGGAGCAGATATCTTCACTTGTTTGAGACTCCAGGTATGTTTCTTGACCCGCCCGAGGACGAGCGTTTGTTTAATAGGGGAGGATGTGACGAACCGGCCCATCGTCACGTGAGTTACTACCCCGTTCTACCCCATATTATGTTGCTCTATGTTTCAATATCAGTATTTGAGTTGATTGGGTAGAATTGGATTGGTTTTAGTTGGAAATGAGGCACTTAGCCTCTTAGAGGGGAGCTTGTTTTGGAAACGTCAACCGAAAGTTGACTATATAGTTAGAGGGCTCGGATGTGTATTCCGATGATCTGGTTAGCTTCGGGGGATGATTTGTGACTTAGGAGTGCGATCGGAATTGAATTTGGAGGTCCGGTGTAGAATTAGGCTTGAATTAGCGAAGTTTGAATTTTGGCGAATTCCGGTTGATAGGCGAAATTTTGATCCGAGGGTCGGAATGGAATTCTGAGAGTTTCTGTAGCTTCGTTAGGTGATTTTGGATATGTGTGCAAAATTTCAGGTCATTCGGACGTCGTTTGGTCGGGTTTTTGATTGAATGTGAGTTTTGGAAGTTTGAAGAAAATTTAGACTTGAATCCATGGTGAATGGATGATTTTGTGTTGTTTGACGTGTTTTAATGATTGGAACAAGTTTGTATTATGTTTTAGGGTATGTTGGTGTTTTTGGTTGAGGTCCCGGGGGCCTCGGGGTGATTCCGGGTGATCAAACGGAAGGATATTGGTCTTGGTGAGCCGCAGAAAATGCAACAGCAGTTGCAGGCTTAATTTAGCCTTCGCGTTCACATAGGTCCAGTCGCGTTCGCGTAGGTGTAATTTCTTGGCCTTCGCATTCGCATGGCAAAGGCCGCGTTCGCGTAGGCCTGATTCTATTGGTCATTGCGTTCGCGTATAAGGAATTATCATCTGGCAGAAGGGTTTTTAATATCATTTCATCCGCGACCCATTTGTTATTTCCACCATTTTTGAACCACCTCAAGAGCTTTTGGGTAGAAATTGAAGAGAGTTTTGATGGGAATCGACTGGAGGTAAGTCCCGTGACCTAGAAACGCTATTTTACTGAATAATCTACCTTTGATTGTTGGAAAATTGGGTGAAAAATTGAAGAACTAGGGCTTGGATTTTTAAATGAGAAATTGGAATTTTAAGGAGATTTGGACTCCGATTTTGATGAATTTTATAGGTACGGACTCGTGGTGAGACAAGGAATTCGGTGATGCAAATTTCGTAATTTTTCGAGAAGTGGGCCCGGGGCTCGGGTTTTGCCAACTTCGAGATTTTTGGTATTTTTCGAGTTCTTTTGATTGAGTTATGTTTCTTTAGCCTATTGTAATGTATTCATTGTGGTTTTTGCCAGATTCGACGTGCGAGGAGGTGGATTCGAGAGGAAAAGGCATAGCGCACTAGTCTTGTGGCTGGTTTGAGGTGAGTAATAGATGTAGATGATGACCTGAGGGTTTGAAACCCCGGTATATCACACTGTGTCGCTATATTGAGGCGAGATACGTACTCTACGGTAAGTGCGTGGTCGTTTGTGGTTGGGGACTATGGCTTAGTCCGTCCGAGTGATGTTCATACTGTGCTGTTGATTGAAAATTGATTGGTAAACATCTTACTTGGATTGTTATGAGTATATTTGGGCTGCGTGCCGTTTATTTGGATCCCTTAGGGATTATTATCACTGTTTCCATGATGCTTAGCATGTTATCATGATATTAGTCCTGAGTTAAACACTATCTCGAAAGGATTAGTAAATTTCTAGTTTTAAACACTTAATCTATAATTCCTAATAATTGGAACTGAAAATGATAAACTTGACTGTGCCTATGTGGCTTACATGCCTATATCTGGACTGAGTATGGATCGGGCTGCATGCTACAGCGAATGCCACAATGATATTGCGCTTGGGCTGTAGGAGCCCCTCCGGATTCTGAACCCCCACGGTGAGCGCGGGTACCCAAATGGATCGGGCTGCCCGCCGCAGCAGTCATGTGCATTGCATTGCATTCATGCATCGATATCTATCTGTTTTACCTGTCATTGCCTGATGTTGTTCCACCGTTAAATGTGTAGAATTATTGGTTATAGCTTTGCATTGTTACATTTCGGGATTTCTTACTGTCAGCCATTTTATATGTCTATTACTACTGAGTTGGAAGTACTCACTTTACTCCCTGCATCATGTGTGCAGATTCAGGTGTCCCGGGAGCATAGTCGAGCTATTTGCTGCTTTCAGTGTTTTTAGGAGTTGTCGAGGTAGCTGCCTCACGTCCGCAGGACCCGACTCCTCCCCTATCCCTTTTATCTTTCCGTATTTTAGAACATCAGTATTACTGAGGATTTATTACTCTGTGTTATTAGAAGCTCTAGACTCATGACCCCAAGTCTCTGGGAAATGTTGGTTATGTTAGTGATTCATACTGTCTCTATCTAAATTATTGGTTAATAGACTTGTTGAACTGTTAATTTAACGCTATAAATTGGTAATCGGATGTGTGATTGGGTTGTGAGTGTTAATTGGTCGGGCTTGCCTAACAATTGTGTTGGGTGCCATTACGATCGAAATTAGAGTCGTGACAATCTCTAAATCCATATAAAAAGGATTAATGCACCCCACCCCCCTCAGAACCCCCCACCATCTCTCACTAGTTTCAAAGGCGGAGCTTAACCCCACCGTCCTCCGCCGTAAACCGCCGGCCAAAAATCGCCTCCGCCGGCGGTGTACGTCCGATGACCTCCATTTTTACACCCTAGGTTCATCTTGACTTACCCACCTCGAATCCACCATTATTTTTCCTCGAATCCCAACCTATCTTCTCGAAAATTCAAAAACCTAACAGCCCCTCCGCCGTGTCCGGCGGCACCACCTCCGATGTCCACCGAAATTATACCCCTGAACCACCATTACCTCCTCATCCCAAATACCAACTCCGTTTCTTTCAAACACCCCTAGAACGTGTCGAATATCAATTCTTATCCATGAACCCTAGTAGCCGCTCCTATTCCCCACCACATTCTAGTAGCGGCGCCACCTCCCTTCAACCCCAAAATCACAACCTTGAACCTCCTTGACCCCCTCACCCCTAATCCACCATTATTATCCATATAAATTCCCCTCAAATATGTCGAATATTAAATCCCAAGTCTGGATTCTAAAGGTCAAGCCTGAATTCGAGATTATTATAATTTTAGAGTCGATTTCATCATGAAATGGTGTTAATCACTTGTTTTTGACAAAGAACAAGTAACTAACATCCTTTGACGATGAAATCAGAAAAGATTTGGGTTCCAAGTTTCCAGTTGAGTCGGTATGTTTCCTTGTATCATTTTATTTTATTTTATTTTAATTTCATATTTGCCTTTTCTTCTTCTCTTCTTTGAACAATTATAGTTAAGATTTGAATTAGGTTTAATTGGAAATTGTTAATTGTCCAATTGATTTTATCTCTTGTTTAGTGAGTGTTGTTAGTAATTCTTATGAATAGTTTTAAAAATATCGCTCGTTTCTGATTTTGGTAGAAATACTGGACTTGAAATATTGGATGACAGGGGATTTCAGGGGGTAGTTTGGGGAATTTAGACCCTCAGTAATTAAAATAAAGTCTGCTAACAAATATTAGGTGGTGCACCAGTTTTAAATAGAAAGCATGAAGTCAGTAGAATAAATAAAAAAAATAAAAAAGGGGTTGCTAGTGGAATGACACCCTGTTTAGTGCCCTTTTAATGAGCTGGAAATCAGATAACATGGGGGTAATAATAAAAAGGTTGAAAATATAGATGTAAAGGGAATACACAGCCTGGAAAGGGGAGGGACATAATTAAGAAAGGGAGAATACACCTTAAAAAAAGGGAACACTAACTGGTATATAAGGAGAAGAATAGGGGGAGAACTGGATAGAGAGAGAGAGAGAGAGAGAGCTGGAGAAAGACTCTGAAAATCTGAAAAACCAAACGGCTGGACCGTTTTTGTTGTTCCATTGATCATTTTGTTTGCATTTCTGGTTACTGTTTAGTCTTTAAAAGAACATTTTATCATCTGGAGTCAAAAATGGATTGAGTATGATTTGTAGAAGTCTGGTTTTAGGTTCGAGTCATCATTTTCAATTGAGAGCTAAGTTCTAATTGCTGCCTATCGTTTGCTGGGATTTGGAAATTGGTTTGTTAAGCATTGCTGGTGCTGTTTGTTGCTGTTTAAAGCTACTGACCCCTCGTTGTCTTTTTGTTCTTTAAAAACCCAGGTACACCCTTCTGTAACCATGCTGGCTGTGAAATAAATTGGAGAAAATGAATTGATATGAAGATGTTGAAGCATGAGATGTCCTTCAGCTTGTTGAAATGATCTTTTTACTTGCTATGGCCTTTTGTTTAACTATTATTAGAAGTGATTTATATGTTAGCTTCAGTTCATCCTCTCCCTGATCCCCTCAAGTGTTGAGTGTTCAAGTTCACTGAAGAGTTATAAAGTTATTAATGCTGGTAGTATAGCTTAATTTGCAATCTATATTAGTCGGAGGTAGTATTTGATTTGAGACTTATCTGGTTCTATCACTGATTCATCGTGTGCGAATTGGATATTTCTCTAATAGTTTGGCCAAGTAGTAATAATTGAACTTCTGTTGTTCCTAGAACTTAAGTTTTAGTGGTAATGACTCCTTTCAAGTGCTTTCATAGTTTTTCCATCATGCTTTAAATGTTAGTTTAGATTTCAGATACGGAATATTGTATAATCCAGAAATGCTTGTAGGATTGATATATATGTTCATGCTAGTGCTAATTTGGCAGGCGCCTAAAAGAGCTAGTAGTTAAATCCTGGTTCACGTTTCAACATTAGCTTTCCATGATCTTAGTTTTGAGGACATCTGACTAGAATTTGGGAATCTGCAAATTTTTATCGTGCATGCTTTTCTCTAAGTTTAAACAAGTTAATTTGTGTCAAAGGGGGTTTAAATCAGGAGCTTAGTCGTTAATGTCTCGTGAATATGTAAATGTCAATGTTGTTCATAGTACTGCTATTTGTGGTGTGCCCATAGAACTGGTTATTTGCGTCAGTTTGAGGCTTGCAAGGGTTCGACGTTGAGTCCCATGCATAAGCTTACTGAAGCCTCGAATTTGGCCCTAGCCTTAGGCCCAAGATTGATCATCTACTTAACGGCGGTCCAGGTTGCTCTCCGTATAGACGAGTTGTTAGCTGTTGTGCAAAATAAGTAATTCCCTTTTCGTGAGAGCCCTTAATTAATGACTTAGCACTTCAATCGTATTCAACATTAAATAATTAAATTACTTTAATAATTAAGAGGTGTGCTATATTAAGTGATACAAATAGTTATGGCCCTCAAACGCATAGTTTGAACTTTCTCAACTTAGAATTGAGGCGTGCCATGCCAAACAAAAAATGACAATTGCGTGGCCCTCGCTTTATGTAATCTTGAATTGATCCCTAAATTCTGAGGTGTGCCATTTAGCAAATTCCATGGCCTTTGCAAAGTGCAAACGCGTAGTTGCTTTAGGCACGTGTTTAATAATATTACTCTTCTAAATTCGGGTGCGCATTTATAGGACCCAAATCCGAATCTCAACGATGTTAAAATATGTTAAAAATTACGGGTGCATTTATGTGACGTGGTTCAAGATGTGTTTTGATAATGTTGCAATTTTCTCTAATAATAATAAAAGCGGATAAAAGTTAAAATTTACACATAGGTTCATAATTATTTAAAATCAGATAATCTAAGCCGAATATAACAGTTGAGCGACCGTGCTAGAACCACGGAATCCGGGAATGCCTAACATCTTCTCCCGAGTTAACAGAATTCCTTACTCGGATTTCTGGTTCGCGGAATGTTAAACAGAGTCATATTTTCCTCGATTCGGGATTCAACCGGTGACTTGGGATACCATAAATCTTCCAAGTGGTGACTCTAATTTTTAATTAAATAATCCTATTTCGATTGTCCTTTAATTGGAAAAACTCCCTATTTATTATACCCCTTGGGGGAATAGTGAAAAAAGGAGGTGTAACAAACTCCATTACCTTGTTGCCAATGAATTGCTTTCCATTATCACATACAATCTTAGCAGGTATCCCGATTCAACATATGATGTGGTCCCAGATAAGTCAATAAATTCTTTTTCTCGGACCTTCTCGAAGGCTTGTGCTTTAACCCACTTAGAAAATAATCAGTCATAAACAAAATAATTTTAGCTTTACCTGGGGCCGTTGGTAGGGGGCCAGCTATATCCATTCCCCATTTCATGAAAGGCTAGGGGGATAAGACCGAATGAAGTGGTTCTCCGAACTGATGGATCATCGATGAAAATCATTGACACTTATCAAATTTTTTGACAAATTCTTTGGTATCTTTTTCCATGCTATCCCAGTAATAACTTGCTCCGATAATTTTACGGACCAAAGATTCGGCACCGAAATTGTTCCCACAAGTGCCTTCATGGATTTCTCATAGAACATAATCGATGTCCCCTGGCCCTAAGCATACCGCCAATGGTCCATCGAATGTTCTTCGATACAATGTTCCATCTTCGTCTAATGCAAACCTATCAGCCTTGGCGCGTAGGGTCCTCGATTCCTTGTGATCGGATGGGAGTTTTCCACTCTTCAAATAGTTGGTATACTTATTCCTCCAGTCTTACGTTAAAATCATTGAATTTATCTCGGCACGACCCTATTCAACCACATACCTCGATAATTGGACGACAGTCCCCGGGACGATGTCCTCTTCTTCGACCGAGGATCCCAGATTAGCACGTGCATCAGCCTCGCTATTTTGCTCCTGAGGCACATGATCCAGATCCCACTCCTTGAAGTGGTGCAAAGTTACCTGTAGCTTATCCAAGTACGTTGCATTCTATCCTCTCGAACCTCAAAACTTTTGTTTACTTGGTTCACCACCAATTGAGAATCACACTTGTCTTCGATGACTTCTGCTCCCAAGCTTTTAGCTAGCTTGAGACCTGCAATCATGGCCTCATACTCGGCTTCATTGTTAGTTAATCTTGGAGTTTTATTAGATTGCCTAATGGTATCACCCGTGGGTGGCTTCAAGACAATGCCAAGCTCGGACCCCTTCACATTCAAAGTACCGTCTGTGAAAATGATCCATACCCCCTATGCTGTATCCGAACTTAGCAGGAGTTCTTTCTTCACTTTGGGTACATGGTTAATTTCATTGATGATCACTCAACTATGTTTCAATTTCACTAAAGTCACTCAATTATTTTTTGTCACTTAAAAGTAACTAAATTTTTACATTATCACTTAAAAGTCATTTTGGCTCAAATCCCTACCATAAATATGACATGACAAAAATTTTAATAAGGAAAATTCAAAAATAAATGCCATATAAGCTTAAATGGACCATACTCACTTTAGATCTATTTCTCCCTTAATGTGATTTGACCAACCCAATGGGGTTCAACAGGGGAAAAACACACACCTCAAATAAAATTAGGTCTTGTAATTTTTTTGTAGGGTTTCTATCGTACAAATTCACTATTTTTGGTCTAAGCAATTGCAATAAGTTATTCGTAAACAGGGGAAAAACATACACCCCAAATAAAATTAGGTCTTGTAATTTTTTTGTAGGGTTTTTATCGTACAAATTCACTATTTTTTGTCTAAACAATTGCAATACGTTATCCATACTTTCATGTTCATTGTGAAATAGACACCTATTAGCCTTATTATTATTCATGTATGCTTATGATACATTAATATATTATGTAAGATGAATACAATACTATTTTAATTTTATTAGAAAATTATAAATATGTTATATGAGTTGGATACAATAGATTTAACTTCAGTAAAGTTATAAAACGACTCGGATGTGGCATACAAACAAGATAAGATTTGTTTTAGTATAGAATAATTATAAATAGGCATTATGTAACAGAACAAGAAAGAATTATGTAGTATAGGAAAATTATTTTAAACTAATGTGAAATTTAATTTTTTTTAATTGAAAGCATTTGGGTTACGGGTCAAATCACATTAAGGAAGAAATTGATCTAAAGTAGGTATGATCCATTTAAGCTTTTGTGGCATTTATTTTTGGAATTTCTCATTAAATTTATGCCATGTCATATTTATGGTCGGGGTTTGAGCCAAAATGACTTTTAAGTGAAAATGTGAAAGTTTAATTACTTTTAAGTGACAAAAAATAATTGAGTGACTTTAGTAAAATTAAAACATAGTTGAGTGACCATAAGTGAAATTAAGAGGGTTGGTGTAAAATCGACCACGAAGTCAGCTAGTCTTTGAGACTTGATGGCCATTTAGGGTTGATATTCGATATCGTACCCGCTAAGTTCAGCGACCCATTTGGCCAATCGGACCGATAGCTCGGGCTTATGCAAAACATTTCGAAGGGGCTAGGTGGTTAATACACATATAGGATGGCATTGAAAATATGAATTTAGCTTTCGAGATGCGGCGCTTATTAATGCAAGTTCTAATTTTTCTAAGTGAGGGTACCTTGTTTCAGCATCTCCTAGAGTTCGGCTCACGTAATAAATGGGAAATTACGTACCTTGCTCTTCTCGAACTAGTACCCCACTTACCACTATTTCTAACACATCCAAATATAGGTAAAGCTTTTCGTCTACCTTCGGGGTATGAAGCAAAGGTGGGCTCGACAGGTATTGCTTTAGTTCCTCCAAGGCTCGTTGGCATTCCGGGGTCCATGTAAAGTCCTTTTTATTTTTGAGCAAGGAAAATAAATGGTGACTTTGATCTGACGACCTTGAAATGAATTGACCCAAAGCATCTATTTGCCCTGTAAGCCTTTGCACGACCTTCACACTATCCACGACCGTGATATCCTCAATAGCCCTGATCTTATTGGGGTTGATTTCGATACCCCGATTGGACACCATGAAGCCGAGGAACTTACTCGAGCTAACTCCGAAGGCAAATTTCTCCGGGTTAAGATTCATATTGTATTTCCTCAAAATTGCAAATGTTTTTTGCAAATGAACTAAATGGTCCTCTACGCGCAAGGACTTAACCAACATATCATAAATATAGACTTCCATTGTTTTACCTATTTTATCCGAACATTTTATTAACTAGGCGTTGGTATGTAGCTCCTGCATTTTTTAAGCTCGAAGGGCATTACGTTGTAACAATAAGTTCCAAATTTAGTAATAAATGAAGTCTTTTCCTGGTCCTCTGGGTTTATCTGAATTTGATTATACCCGGAGTAGGCGTCGAGAAAGGTTAGGATCTCGTGGCCGGCCGTGGCATCGATCATATGATAGATGTTTGGCAATGGGAAAGAATCTTTCGAACATGCCTTATTCATGTCCTTATAGTCTACACACATTATAAGTTTGTTTCCTTTTTTCAGAACTACAACTACATTGGCTAACCACTCGGGGTATTTTACCTCCCTAATGGATCATATTTTAAGAACTTTTGTTACCTCATCTTTTATGAAGGCATGTTTTACCTCGGACTGAGGCCTCCTTTTTTGCTTTACCAATTTGAATATGGGATCGGTGCTTAGCCGATGCGTGGTGATTTCCGGTGGAATCCCTGTCATATCTAAATGGGACCAAGCAAAATAATCCATATTATCAATAAGAAATTGAATAAGTTTTTTCTTGAGTTCGGGTTTCAATCCTGTTCCCAGGTATACCTTTCTCTCGGGCATGTACTCGATCAAAATGACCTGCTCCAGCTCCTCGATAGTTGATTTGGTTGCATCAAATTCTTCGAGAACAACGAAGGTTCGAGGAGTAAGGAAATCCTTATCTTTGTCTTTGATTACCTGTTGCTTTGACTCAATCGAGCCCGGGGGAGTGATTGCTATTTGGTCGCTTACTTACCTTCGCTGCTCAATTGCTTCGAGGTTAAAGGTTTCGGTATCGATGCCACTTCCTCGATTGCAAATATCTCTTTTGCAGCATGTTTCTCTTCATTGACTGTTTTCACTCCTTCCTTTGTTTTGAACTTCATCATCTGGTGAAGAGTTGGAGGCACTGCCCTCATGTTGTGTATCCATGGTCTCCCGGGGAGTGCGTTGTACCTCATATCACATTCGATGACATGGAACTTGGCGTCTTGTATGGTCTCGACAACATTTACTAGCAAGATAATCTTCCATTTAGTTGTTTCGCTTGCCATGCTGAAGCCATTGAGGACCTGGGATACAGGTACAACATGATCTTGTAGGCCGAGTTGCTCAACGACCCTCGACCTGATTATGTTCATTGAGCTATCTGGATCTACTAAAACACGTTTAACTTGAATTTTATTTAAAAGGATAGAGATTACCAGTGCATTATTTTGGGGCTAAGATACGCTTTCTGCTTCTTCGTTACAGAATGATAGGATGTCCTCGGACACATAGCTCCAATGATCACATGGATTACATGTTGTGGTTCTTCCTGCTCATTTTTCCTTGCATCCCTTTCCTTGAAGTGATTCTTATCTCGATCACTTAGAAATTTTTGAAGCTGACCTTCGTTGAACAACCGAGCCACCTCCTCTCGTAGCTGCCTGCAATCTTCTGTTCTATGACCATGTGTGCGATGATACTTGCACATTAAGTTCGGGTTCCTCTTGGAAGGATCGGTTTGTATAGTCGTGGGCCACTTGGTTTCTTTGATTTTTCCAATAGCTGACACAATCCCTGATGTATCTATGCTGAATTTGTGCTAAGATAACCGAGGTGCCTCTGTGGGATTGGTATGCTTATTGAATTCATTTTTACTCATGAGTCCCCGAGAACTTTGACCCTGGTCGTTTCTCCGAACGTTCTGAGGAGTGTTTCGACTTGACCCGTGGTTCCTTCGATCGATATACATCTGATCGTTTCCTGTTCAATCTTGATTCCCTGTTCGTATCCCTCGGGGGCTTGGCCACAAACCTATTAGGATGAACTGAACCCGAGGGGGATCAACTGGTCATCCTCGACCCTGATTTTTGATTGGTATCGGTTGTGCACATCTGACCAGGTCATAACTGGATACTCGATCAAGTTCTGCTTTAATTGTCGAGAGGCAAGCTCTGTTCGTTCAAACTTGCTTAAAGGCCTATATTGCCCAGTCATCGGAGACTGGAGGTAATTTCATTCTCTCCATGTGAAACCTAGACACGAACTCCCTGAACATCTCGTCGTCCTTTTGTTTTATCTTGAAGACATCTGATTTTTTCGAGGCCACCTTTATGGCCCCGACATGTGCTTTCACGAAGGCGTCTCTAACACAACGAACGAGTCAATAGAGTTAGGAGGTAAGTTGTAGTACCAAATCATGGCTCCTTTTGATAGTGTTTCCCTAAATATTTTCAATAACACTGACTCAATTTCATCGTCATTCAAGTCATTTCCTTTGATCCCATGAGTGTATGAAGTAATATGTTCGTTTAGTTAGGTTGTCTCGTTATATTTGGGTATATCGTGCACGCGAAATTTCTTAGGTATGGGCACCGGAGCTGCGCTCTAAGGGAATGGTTTTTATATGAACTTTTGGCATCTAGACCTTTCAAAACTGGAGGTGCCCCCAGTATCTGGTCTACACGGGAGTTATAAGTCTCCACCTTCTTATCATTATCGTTAATTTTATTTTCTCCGAACTCGATCCTCTTAGTGAGATATTCGATTATTTTCATAATGGTAGGGTCAGTCCCCTAGTCGTTTCCAATTGGCCTTTCTGGCGTTGGTTCAACACGTCGATTGTTTTCATGTTCAACTACACTCGGGTCTTATTTTGAATTTGAAGTTGAGAAATGGCAGCCTGTTGGGCTTGCAACATCTCGAATATCCCTTGGAGGTTGACTCCCCCATCTCCTGTTCTTGGTGTTCCTTTATCCCTTGGTCGGGCTTCCCTGCGTACACTCCCTTTGGGGTCTGTGCCTAAGTTGGTATTTTGAGAAATATGAGAACCAACATCAACTGGTTGCATGTTTGGCACTTTCCCAGTGTTTATTGGTGGTACACCGACCCCTATATTGTTGTTTTACCAAGACCTTCGTTGTCATGAACATGTGCATTCTGTGAGTTAGACATGTTTCAACTTGAGAATAAAAAAAATTTAACAAGAAAAAGTATAAAAATAACGTGTATAATAAGAATCAGTAAAGAGACAATCAGTATTATTTTTAGCACTATGGTGGACGCCAAACTATTTACTTTGAAAATACAAGTAACAATTAAATTTGATTAGTGGTTTTAAAGATATGTGATTTAATTCTATATCAATTAATAATCAAGAAATATGAGGTAGAGATGAAAGATAGAAGTGAATCAAACCAGTGTTACTCAGTAGTAGTGACCTAGAGCTTAGTGACCTCGAGGTGGGCTTAGAACAATAAGAACAATTAAGTAATAAAAGAAAAGTAAGAACAGTTGAGCTAAATGACAATGCTGATGAACAATAGGCGAAAAGGTAGAGAGTATATTATTTTCTCAATGATTAGATGATGTTACGAATGATTGCGGTCCCCTTTATATAATAGGGAATTCCTAAATAAGGTGTATTTCTATTTACAGTAAGGAATATTCTTGATATAGCTATCTAACCGCCTAGTATCAAATCGTACAATCCTATTTCGGAATTTGCGCTATGATTTTGGGGACGTGGCAAGAATCTAGCTCATTCTGTTTCAAATTCATAACAGTACTATTTCAGGGTCGAGCATACTTAGCCCCATTATTCCTCGTACTCCTATCTCCGGGTATTGCACTCTGTCTTTGAGATTGATTCTGGTCCACTGGTCTTGAACTCGACCTCTCCCGAACTCGGGCCTATGACAGACCCTCAATCCTATAAATCGGAGGCATATGATTTTGACCATATACAATTTTCTTGGGATAATTAGATTTTTAAGTCTCTCAAAAAACAATATTAGCAAAAATATGTATATTTTGTATATTTAAATATGTTATGTACATAAATATAGATATAATGTACATACCATCTACATAATCAATATACATTTTCTTGCAAGAAAATGCAAAAATATGATAATTTTTGGGGGTGATACAATCAAACCTCTCCGTGTCGTTTGTTCCAAATTTTTTTGGCTTTTATATCGAATGGTTGTTATACACCTATAACATCATTTGAAATTTAAATATTTTTTGGCTGTTATAGATAAAACTTATCCAAAAATTAATTATTTTTCTTTTTTTAATGTTACATATAAAAGATAAGAAAATTCTTCAAATTTAAAATCTCAGAATGCATATTTCACTAGGTATATATTGAAGAAAGCTAATACATTATTAATAAATTCATTAACTAAACGTACAAAGATTTAAATTCTAAGGCACACATTTTAAAGCTATTATAAAAATAAATTTTTTCAAGATTGATGGAAGAACTTTGTAATTGTAGCTGTTTCGTAGATTTCATTCTCTTACTACCGATATATCTCTTGAATTGACAAAGATTCTTGTCCAAATTTTTAGCAAAAAGGTAACCAGTGAAAAATATATCATATGCAGATCTTCAAATCTTCTGACTTATGCCAAATGGAAATTGTGTTCAATGGAAATGATTCTGTGCATATTTTTAGAATTGTTATTAGTAATCTTAAAGATTCCTTATAACTGTTTAGGAATAATATTACAAAGAGCGTTCTACTATACTTATGGTTGTTGCATTATAGGTAAAAAGCCGTTATAGAGAGGTAAAATATAACTTAAAAAATTGGTTCTAATAAAAACTTTGCTTTTATAGAGAATGACTGCTATCACGCCCCCTTTTTCCTCACGGAGTCCGGGTTTCGACATTCATGGGAAAACAACTCGTTTTCTTTTTGGAATTGGGTATTGGGAGAGTCGCCACCTAACAGATTATGATTCTTTAGGGCACCTAGAACGATTAACTCATGTAACTAGTTTGCATTACCAGAAATTAGGGTAAGGGCTCGAAATAATCTTAAGGGGAAGGTGTTAGGCACCCCACACGATCCACAACATTGGGTCTCGACTGAAATTAAACTATGTGAATTAGTCATTTTTACAAGTAAATAGTTTTAACACATATTTGCAAATAAAGGTAGTTTTCACATATATGATCAAGGAAATTCAGATAATGAAAGTAAGAGAGAGGTTTGGACAACTTACACATGTATATGTCAAGAAAGGGAAGTTTAGATGATTTAAACACATATAGGAATTGGTAAAGGGAAGTCCTAAGTTGATTAGCCTACAAGATCAATCTGTGCAATGTCTGGTAATCCTCCTCAATTAGAGGGGCTACACGGGACATTAGTGCGCAGGTCATCATATCCTTTTACTACCCATTACCCTCCCCTTAGTGGTTATATAAGCGAATTTAATTAATGACCTCTAAGAGTGCTACTACCCGTCCCTTCCTTGTGATCCTGGAGGAGTTTAGGACCTCTAAATTTGGGCAGTTCTAGACAGCCTAAGGTATTTAAAAGGGAAAATCTAGGCGACAAGCAAAGAACATATAGGACAATCAAATAGGGAAAAACAGTTAAGGATCATGTTTACCTCCACATGTACATAAGCAGATAAGAAGCACATCTCAAACAACTAATTTTGAATAAGTTCAGAAAGCCTGAAACATGATTTCTTGATGAACATCACAAAAATAGAACATGCAGCGTTTATTTTAAGGGAAGTGGCAGAATCCTAACCAGTTTGCCTACTGATTTTATAGCCTGTTAAGCTAGGATAATTTCACACATAAACAGAACTGGTTTTACAATTATTTAACGTCCTAAGGCTTGCCTAAGTATGTATATGCAATCACGATTCTGATTCTGGGAAACAGCTTGAAGTTCTTTTATCCTATAGGCATGCTTTCTAGTGACATTTAACAAGACACTCTACGAAGTTCCAGTTTTAGTACTTAATGTATATGATAATTACCCGATGGACATGAGTTCCATCTCTAATGAGTGAAACTGCTATTAGTTCTTATTAGACACACATACTGACTGAGCAAGTGTGACAATCAATTAAACCTACATGCATGATTTCTAAAGAGACAGATTTGAATATATGCTATAATGAAAGTTGAACCTTAGTTATTTTATTCCCTATAGGCATGGCGTCTAATCATGTAAATCAAAGTAAGCAGGACTTATTTCAACCAAAGCAAACCCTATAGGCAGTTATCTAACAAATCACATTTAAGCCAAAATAAATCCTATATGCATGTTATCTAGCACGCAATAGTGATTAGAGTAAACATCTAGGCAAGTTTTCAAACATGCAATAGCAGATTGCTTTTGAATGAAGTAAAGCCATAGGTAGGTTATCTAACATACAATAGTATAAAGTAAATACCTATAGGCATGTTATCTACCCGTTTCATGCAAAATATAAAAAATAAGCCCATTTTCCCATAAACTATTACCCCGATTGTTATTACAAATAATTATTATAGTCCATAATCGAATAAATGAACTACAGAGTATATAGACTATAGAAAGCCTGTAGCAGGTCCAAATTCACTTGAATACGCCTGGCCTTCAATGTAGTCTAAAATGCTCAAAGTTCCCAGTTGAGGGAAAAAAGTGCAGAATATAGAGCAAGTAGCCTTACTACCTAGCCTTAGCTAGACCCACAATAGCACAAGTAACACAAGTAGCAAAGAAGGAAAATAATTTGAGTGTGTGTATATATTGCGAACTGATCTCTACCGAAGGAATAGAATAAGAGTTCTTATCACTTAAGGGGTGAATCAAAATAAGGTAAAAGAATCACAGTTCAATCAATTAGGAGCATTTAATCAATCACAGAATCAATTCCCATAGAGAAGTCCAAAATAGACCCCTTAATTGTGGGCAATCAATTAACGGCCAGAACTAGGACTCAAGTAAGGTAATAAATCGATACCACACCATATAGGAGTCCATCAAATCCCCAAACTTCTGATAACTAATTAAGGCAAGTGTAATTAGTCACAATAGGGAAACAAGTAAAAATTCCGGATAATACTAATTTTAACCAGGAAAGAATTATTCAAATTCCCTAAATAGAAATCAATTAAGCAACAAAATCCCAAAGAATATTGGATTCAATAGAAAAATCACTCAAAACCCCAAATAGAGTCAGTTGATACGACTAGTTCACAGAAATAAATATAATAGAAGAAATCAATGTTACCATTAGAACATCTACGATTCGAGCATACATATGAAAATTAACCAAACACATAAAGAGATGACTGGATTAAACATTTGAAAGTAGAAAAAATCTTGAAGAGAAGTCTAGGAAGAATCCTAATTTGAAAACATTTAAAGTTGATTGACAGTATGAAGGTCAAAGAACCCTTAAAGAAAAAAACCATGGAAACTTGAAAGCACTTCAAACATATAGGGATTCAAACAACAGAAGTCAGAGAAGTCAAAAACCTAAAGTAGTGTAGTACTAAAAATCGGTTAGTAGTAGAGAAGTAAAAGAACCTTGAAGAACAACTATGGGAATTTGAAAACACTTCAGATGCACAGAGACTCGACCAACAAATAACAAGAAAACCAAAACCTAATATGGCAAAGTGCTCAAAAATCGATTAATCCGTAAGAAATAAGGGAACCTTAAGGAAAATCAGCAATGAACTTAGAATCGCTCTAGATCTACAGAGATCTGAACCGATTCAAGTCCAAACGTTAGGTTTCTTGAAGAAAAGAGAAATGGTAAAGAGAATATGGCCTTTGAATCAAAGATTTGAGCTGTAAAATATTGATAGAAAGCACTCACAGACCATAGACAGACTCTTGAAGAGTTTTGAACGAGATCTGGACTAGATCTCTTCGAGGTCCTTCCATGAAATCACAAAATCGCGCAACCCGGGGAAATAGGAGACAAGTAGAGGCCTCATACAGCCATGGGAATCCATACATTGAATAGGAATCAAAGGGATTAGGGTTGGTTTTGGGTGGTAGCGAATAGCGTTAAGGTTGGATGTCAGAGAGACGTAGAGGATTAGGGATTCTAGGGCGGCTGTTTGGTGAGAATAGTTAGGATTTATGGGATCGTTTGATTAAAAAAGGTAAGTTTTAATGTGGACCGTTGATCTAAAGGATCAACGACCACGATTTGATGGGAGTTTTGGGCCGGGTAGGGGCAAATTGGGCTTGTATTAAAGGGTTAGGTACGAAAATTAGGGAAATTAAAAAAGGCTATTTGTTAAATACCCAAATAATTGATAAATTTTTTTTATAAAATAATTATCAATAAGAAAAACTAATTTTCATGCATAGAAGTGCTTTAAAATAACTATTCAATATTTTAAAAATATAACAGACCAAATTTCTAGAAAGATAATGCAGTGATGTATACATGATCTATTATTGCAGAACTAGTGCAATTGTAAACAAAAGGTATAAATCTGGCCATTTGTAAAATAATTAGGACTTAATATAACCATAAATAGAAATATTAAGTCATGAAATGCTATAAATCCATTTGTGATGCGATTTGTAATTATTTATGTAAATAAAATACTAGGATAAAATTAATTTAAAATATGAAAATTTTGAAAAAATATCAATTGATGCTAATGCATAGTTTTGAAAGTATATATGTAGTTTTAAAAATATTATAGGAAAAATTGGGTATCAACAACTGTTGTATGAGGATGTTATATCTGACTGTACTTTAATTTTAAACTCTGATTGCCACATGAGCATAACTTCAAGGTTAAAAGTTAAAAGTGTTGACTATGGGACAAGCAAGGGGCAACACTTTCTAAACTTGAAGTTATGCCTACGGGGCAAGCGGGGACAAAAGTTCAAGACAATCAAGTTTGAGGACTATTTGTGTACTGCACCCCATATTTTTCATATTTCGGGTACTGCTTGTAATTATTTTAGGATGCTGGGCTATTATAAAAAAATCCCCCTTTTTTTGTTAATATACTAATCCAATATTTCACAGCATAAGACGCACATTAATTTGAAGGGATCTTTACACAAATAGCTGGCCATGTTCATTATTTAGTTTTTCTAGCTATAAATATTTTTTATACATAATTATACACATATAATATATAAATTATGCAAATATTATACCTCAACTGACTTGTTTTTGTTTAACCAGTTGGGTGGTGGCCATTTGGTATATTCTTAAAAAAAGAAAAAGTAAATTTTGCATCCTATAACAACCCATAACAGGAATTGACAATTTTTTAATTTTATATTAGGTTTGGTAAAGATATCCCCAAACAATTGGCATTATATAGCCAAATCCTAAAAAAAAACTACTCTCTTTTATATTCTCTCTAAAAAAAAAACGGCACGCTTATTTTGGCTTCCCTTCCCATTTCTCTCTTTGTATTTCTTCTTTTATCTCTTCTCTTTTGCTCTCACAGTCTAACAAAAATTCTTGTAAATTATGCAAAAAAAAAAAAAAAAAAAAATAAGTGTGATGCAAAAGAAAGGTTGATCTCCCATT
>MU741435.1:72103-86952 GCA_026770625.1 Nicotiana glauca
CACCGTTTATAACATAAAAATTGTGTCAACAAACACATGCAACGAAACTAAAGTAAGGGATCAAATATATGCCATCAACACTCCAATGGTATAAAAAAACAAAAAACCAAAATATACATCATCACGGCTAATTCAGTTTTCCATTAATTTGAACTTCATTCCCTTGAGCTTTAAATATGACCATTTATTGAGGAAATAATAGGGTTAAGGACTTAGGGTAAAGGAAAGGGTATTATAGAATAAGGGAAAAAAAAAATTAATTTTTTTAAAAAATAAAAAAATAAAAAAATTACTGTAGCTTATCGGTTTATCGATAAACCGATAACCGAAAAGGACAAAATCGAAATCGAAATCGATAAATCGATAAGAAAAATTTTGAAATCGAAATCTAAATCGATAAATCGATAAATCGAAATTGATAAATCGATAACAAATAATCGATTCGATTTATCGATAAACCGATTCGAATGCACACCCCTAAATTAGGGAACATCAAAGAGACTAAGTTGGCCCGACCATTGCAGTTTGACCCTGCCCAGAGCGATCCTAATTTGATGTGTAAGTACCATGGCACTCACGGTCATAGGACCGAAGATTTTCGACCGTAAAGAGAAAAAGTTGCTCGATTGTTCAACAATGGGCGCCTTTGAGGATTCCTAAGCGAGTGAGATAAAAACCACTTAAAAAATAGGGACGCAAACAAACACGTCGAACAAGAAGAGCCTCAACACGTAATCAACATGATCATTCGGGGAGTTGATGTCCCCCAAGGGTCAATGATAAAATGCACCAAAGTTTCTATCACGAGAAAAAAATTCATCCGGGATTACGTCCCGGAAGGAGCTATCTCGTTCAATGACAAAGGCGTCGAGGGCATCATACAACCTCACAATGATTCACTGGTAATATTTTTACTTATCAATAAATCTTGGGTTAAATGTGTGTTGCTTGATCCAGGTAGCTCAATTGACCTCTTCAGATCGAGGGTCGCAGAGCAACTGGGGTTACAGGAGCAAATTGTACAGGCGGTCCAAGTATTAAGTGGATTTAATATGGCGTGCGAGACCATGAAAGGTGAGATATCTTTAGTATTAAATACTGTAGGTACCACCCAAGAAATAAAATTCTACGTGATCGAAGGGGATATGAGGTACAACGCCTTGTTCGGAAGGCCATAGGTTCACAACATGAGAGCGGTGCCTTTGACCTTACACCAGACGCTGTAATTTCCCACTCCGAGAGGAGTCAAAAAGGTCGATAGAGAATTGTCGACCACAAGGAAAGTGTTCGTTGTCGATGAATTAATCACGGTGCCCACGGTTTCAACATCAAAAATCATGGAACCAACCAAAAAAGAAGAAACTAAATAGCAATCAATGATACAAACCTCAACTAATCCGAAAAAAATAAAAGAGCGCGGAGTAGATGATGAGGATGCTTACAGTGTCCCGAGATTATTCATAGCATCCGATGACACTAACGCCACCAAATCAACGATCGAGTAGTTGGAGAAAGTTATATTGCTCGAGCATCTACCAATAGAAAGGTATACCTGGGCACGGGATTAACCCCCAAACTCAAGAAAAAACTTATTTGTTTTCTTAAAGATAACACCGATTGTTTTGCCTGGTCCCATCTAGACATGACCGGGATCCTAGCAAAGGTAACCACTCACAAATTGTGCTTGGAATTTGAAGTTCCATCCGATTAAGCAGAAGAGAAGGCCACTGTCCAAGATCAAACACACATTCATCAAGGATGAGTATCCAAACTTTTGAAAATAGGTTCCAACCGGGAAGTTAAATCTCGGAGTGCCTAAAAAAGGAAAAAAATTGAGGATGTGTGTAGATTATAAGGATCGAAACAAGGTGTGTCCAAAGGATTCCTTCCCTTTTCCTAACATCGATCGAATGATCGATGCAACGGCCGGACACGAGATACTCAGTTTTCTCAATGCGTATTCCAAGAACAACCAAATTCGGATGGACCTGAACGATCAAGAAATGACTTCTTTCATAACCAAATTCGACACCTACTGCTATAATGTAATGTCATTCAGATTAAAGAACGCCGGCGACACATACCAACGCCTAGTCAACCAAATGTTTGAAGAACAAACAGGAAAATTAATAGAAGTTTTTATTGATGATATATTTGTCAAGTCCCTGTGAGCAAAAAACCATTTGAAATATTTGCAGGAAACCTTCGACATATTGAGAAAGTACATCATAAAGTTAAACCTGGAGAAGTGTGAATTTGGGGTCAGCTCAGGGATCTGAACCTGATAAGTAAGGATTTTGACCACTTATTTTCTCTCTTTTACTTGCATTTTAGCTCAAAAATGCTTAAAGGCATTCCTGAAAACTAACGAAAAATGCTTTCTTGCAGGAATATTGGTAAAAGAGCCAAAGAAGTCAGGAATCAACTCATAAAAAAGTCATAAGTGAACAAGAACCAAAGCATGTAAAAAAGGGACAGCAGTGTGGACCGCATAATTCTAGTGCGGCCGTAGAGAGGAGATTCAGAGAGTAGTTTTTGGACCAGCTAAAGGCATGTGTGGACCGCACCAAAATTGTGCGGCCGCAAGAGGTCAAATGCGGCCGCATTCATTATTATGCGGTCCGCAGGATTGAAGAATCACAGACCTATTTCAAGCCCAAAAGCATGGAATGCGGACCACATCATTTTGTGTGGCCGCATAATCAGAAGTGCGGCCGCACCCATTTTTATGTGGACAACAGAAGCCCCAAAATTTCAAGCCCAAGTTCTAAAGAATGCAGGCCGCACGATAATTGTGCGGCCGCAGAAGCTCATAGTGCGGACCGCACCAGAATTATGCGGCCGCACAACCTTCGCTGGGGCATTTTTGTCAGATATTTTTAGCTTAGTATAAATAGAACTTTTTGTCATTTTTAGGTTAAGTTCGGTTTGGAGAAGTGCACTTGATCCGTTTTCTTTACTTTTTTGAGTAATTTTGTACTAGATTAACTTCTAAACATTAGATTTTCCTTATCTAATCAATTATTATGCATTCTATCTGAATTTATTCTTGTATTTCTTTATTTTTCATGAGTAGCTAAATCTTTAGCTAGGGTTGTGGCCCGAACCTAGTGTGGTACTTAATGGGTATTTAATTTAGGGCTTGTTTGTGATTGGATTAGTGATATTTAGCCTTGTTTATGCTTGAATTCTAGAATTAATGATTGCAAATATTTATTCATGCCTATTTGACTTAGTCTCTACTTGAGAAAGAGAGACTAAGTCTAGGAAAACTTGGCTAACAAGGAATTGGGGAGGACTCAAGAAATTGATAGCCCCAATTAAAAGGTCAAATCTAGAGATAATAAGATCCGACTTGAGCATATATCACTTGATTTGAGCAATACCCATTTGGACTTTAGAAAGCCAAATTGGACAAAACCACTCAAACTACCAAGAGGTATAGAGTGGGTAATTGCGTGTGAGTGCTATATTACGACCTTGACTAATCAAGCTTTCCCTAGAGTTTACAACCCGTTAGGTAACCACCTTGGTTGAAGTCTTGACCCTCGTTCCTTTATCATTTGAAAACAACCAAAACTAAAAATATTGTCTTCTAGTTTATTACTTGCAATCAATAGCTTAAAGTAGAAATAGAAATAACTAACAAGAATGTGGAAGTGAAAATTGAGGCACATTATACAATTATACTAGGTGTATACCTAATCCCATTTCTAACTACCTGAGAATTCGACCCCGACTAGTGTTGGGATTTATTATTGCTTCGACCGTCTCACTACCTATACTTGTGGTGTGAGTTTGGGCGAGATTAATTTTTAGTACCGTTTCCGGGGGATTAAACGGACTTAGCTATATCTAGGTTTTAGTGTGCTTTGTCTTCTTTTCCTTCCGAGTTACTAATATGGCATTTGAATTGATTTTAGGTATGAAAATGGCTCTCAACAATGAGCCCATCGAAAATGTACCATTGGTGGAGGAAGTGGACGATGATCAAATGGATGAGGTTCCTCTTGAACCTCAAGCTGATAGACAAGGCTGCCCGCCTTACGATAATGTGTCCATCCCACCAATAATTACCGAACGATGGTTATGCAAGTGCTATAGTCCCACCTTGAATTAGGGCGGGCAACGTCCAAATCACCAATGTGATACTTACACTACTTGAGCAACAGGGATTCTTCACCGGGGCTTCAAATAAAAATGCCTACAAGCATCTCAAGGGGTTTATCGATACTTATTGGCGGAGCAAGCAAATAAATGTCTCTGAGAAAGCGCTGAGGTTGAGGCTATTTTCCTTTTCTCTATGGGGAAAGGCATTGGACTGGTTAGAGAGGTTGCCCAATCATTCCATCCACTCTTGGGATGAGTTGGTAGAGAAATTCATTTCCAAATTCTTCTCTCCGGTACATATAGCGACGCTTAGGGATGAGATTCTTTCTTTCAAGCAAGAACCCAATGACCCATTGGACGAGATTTTGGAAAGATATCGTACCATGGTTAAAGAGTGACCGGACAATGATATGACTAATGCCATGATCAAATAGACCTTCTATAGGGGGATAAACACAACTAATCAATGTGTGGTTAACCAACTCGTCGGGGGGAACTTCATGAACACATGTTATGCCGAAGCTTGTGAAATTCTTGATGAGATGGAGGATACCTCTTCGGCACGGCAAAGTAGAGCCAATGTTACGCAAGGTGACCCTAATGTTATTCACCTATACAAGGAGCTACATGATCATGGGCAAGCTATTGCCAAGTTGACAACTACGATGAACCAATTGGCCAAAGCTCAGCTTCAACAAGTTCAAGGGCCAAAACAAGTGCATGCAATGGAAGTTGTGAATATGATGGTAAACAAAAGACTCCAACAAGGACAACAAATACAAAACCATCCGAAACAATTTATGCAAGATAATAGTGGTTATGATCAAGGTGATTCGTTCAATGAGCAAGAAGAAGAAATTCAATATGTAAACAATTATTAAGGTCAAAGAAATAATGCTCAAGGACAAAATCAACAACAATAGAGGTCACAAGGGAACCAAGGTAATTGGAAAAACCAAAACCACTAAGGTAATTGGAAAAACCAAAACCACCAAAGTAATTGGAGTGGTGGAAATCCTAATCAAGGCAATTGGAACAATCAAGGAAATCAAGGCAATTGGAGTAATCAAAGTAATTAGGGAGGAAATAAACAATGAGGGTGGAACAACAACAAAAACTGGGGGCCGGGTTTTCAAAGGCCCCCAATGTTCCAACAACCAAGAAATATACCTCCCTATCCTTCTCAAGGCCAAAGCTCTTGTTCCAATGAGATGGGTAGAATTGAAAATATGTTTAAACAGATGATGGAGAAGAATGATGACTCCGATTCTCAATTAGCCTCACATAATACTTCTATTCGGAATTTGGAGGTTCAATTAGGCCAAATCTCACAAGCTTTGAACACTCGTCCTAAGGGGGCACTATCTAATGATATGGTGGTAAACCCGAAGGGTATAAATAATACGGGTCATGCTATGGTCGTGACTACTAGAAGTGGAAAAGGTGGAGATGCAACCACCTCAATTCAAAGAAGGATTGTGGATGAAGATGTTGTGGTTCAAGAAGATGAAATCCCAAGAAATGTTGTTCAAGCTAATGAGGAAGTGAGAATTAATATATATGAAAGCACGGAGGAGACGTAAGAAGAGGTGATACCGTCTAGGGAACACGTGATTGATATGCCTGAACAAGTAGTGCCCAAGCCTAAGGCACCAAATCCTAGGCCACCTCCTCTATACCCTCAAAGTCTTGCAAAGCAAAACAGTGAAAGCCAATTCAAAAAGTTTTTTGATATGATGAGAAGTTTGTCAATTGATGTGACTTTGGTTGAGGCATTGGAACAAATGCTGGGATATGCAAAACTCATTGAGGATTTGATAACCAAGAAAAGATCAATGAATTGTGAGACCATCAAGTGAGCGCTATTGTGCACTCAATAGCTCCGAAATTGGAAGATCCGCGCGCTTTCACAATCCCTTTTATCATTGAGAGCGTCAATTTTGCCAAAGCATTATGTTATCTTGGGGCAAGTATCAACTTGATGTCCTATTCGGTGTTCAAAACTTTTGGAATTAGGCATCCAAGACCCACATCCATGAGGTTGCAAAGGGTGGATCGAATAATGAAGAGGCCTTTGGGTATTATTAATGATGCATTGGTTCGAGTTGACAAGTTTATCCTCCCATCGGACTTTGTGATCCTTGATTGTGAATGGACTATGAGGTGCCTATCATTTTGGGTAGACCTTTCCTTGATACGGGGAAGGCTCTTTTTGATGTGGAAGCCGACGAGCTCACTTTTCGGGTGGGTGAAGAAAAGGTGGTCTTCCATGTGTGCAAATCAATGAGGAAACCTAATAGTAATGAAATTTGTTCATACGTGGATTTGGTGACGTACGTGATTGCTGATGATGCTAGTGCCACAATGAACGTTGAAGACAAATTGGAAGCCGTTTTGCTCAACCTTGATGATGATGAGGAGAGTGATGGGTATGTGGAGTGTGTAAATGCATTGCAAGGCATGGTCGTACACTTATGAGCCTCGAAAGCTATCTTTGGATCTTGAAAGCTGGAAGACTCCTCCAAGAAAGCCCTCAATCGAGGAGCCTCCTACCTTGGAGTTAAAGCCATTGCCCCCATATCTCAGGTATGAATTCCTTGACCCTTATTCTACTTTATCCGTTATCCTTTCTTCTTGCTTAAATAACATGCAGGCAATGTCCATATTGGAGGTTCTACAAAGGAGGAAAAGAGCAATCATATGGACTGGCGGATATCCGGGGCATAAGCCCCGCCTTTTGCATGCACAAGATTATTTTGGATGAGGGTGCCAAACCCTCCATTGAACATCAAAGGAGGCTAAATGAAGCAATGAAATAGGTGAAGAAGAAGGAAATAACAAGTGGTTAGATGCCGGGGTTGTGTACCCCATTTTCGATAGCTCATGGACCTCTCTAGTGCGATGTGTCCCAAAGAAAAGGGGTACGACTGTGGTAAACAAATGATAAGAATGAATTGATCCCAACAAGAACCGTCACCGGGTGAAGAGTGTGAATGGACTATAGGAAGCTCAACAAATTTACTCGGAAAGATCATTTCCTACTTCTATTTCTTGACCAAATGCTCGGGTTGGCCGGACGTACTTTTATTACTTTCTTAATGGATACTCCGGCTATAACCAAATTCTTATTGCTCTTGAGGACCAAGAGAAGACCACTTTCACTTGTCCCTATGGTACTTTGTCATTCTCGCGGATGCCTTTTGGGTTGTGTAATGCACCGGCGACTTTTCAACGATGTATGATGGCTATTTTTACCGACATGGTGGAGGACATTCTTGAAATCTTTATGGATGATTTTTCTGTGGTTGGGTATTCATTTGAAAATTGTTTGAAAAATTTGGATAGGGTATTTGATAGATGTGAGGTGAAAAATTTGGTGTTGAATTGGAAGAAGTGTCACTTCATGGTCGAGGAAGGCATTATCCTCGGCCAAAAAATTTCAAAGCATGGTATTGAGGTCGACAAGGATAAGATTGAGGTGATATCCAAACTCCCCTACATCCGTGAAGGGACTGCGAACTTGGGTCATGTGGGTTTCTATCGCTGATTCATCAAGGACTTGTCCCAGGTGGTGAACCTTTTGTGTAAACTTTTGGAGAAGGATGCCAAGTCCCATTTTAATAAAGATTGTATGAAGGCTTTCGAGTTACTTAATTTCAAGTTGACTACTACTCCTATTATCATCACACCAGATTGGAGCTTGCCTTTTGAGCTGGTGTGAAGCTAGTGATATTGTGGTTAGAGCGGTGTTGGGGCAAAGAATAAAACAAACCTTCCATCCGGTCTAATATGCTAGAAAAACCATGAATGATGCCCAAGTCAACTACACAGTGATCGTAAATGAGATACTTGCTATAATTTTTACCATGGAGAAGTTCCAGCTTTATTTGATGGGTCTAAGGTGATTGTTGACACTGACCATGCGGTGCTTCGATATTTGATGGGCAAGAAAGATTCTAAAGCAAGGTTTATGCAGTGGGTGCTACTATTGCGAGAGTTTAATCTAGTGATTCAATACCGCAAGGGTAGTGAAAATCAAGTGGCAAACCACTTGTCCCGTTTGTAGGAGGAGGGGAGGCCACATGACAGCCTTGAGATCAATGATTCATTTCCCGACGAGCAACTCCTAGCCGTTTCAATTATCGGCATTCTATGATTCGCCGATTTAGCCAATTATCTTGTGAGTGGCATTGTACCGAATGAGTTCTCTTCAAACCAAAGGAAAAAGCACAAATGGGATTGCTTGGATTATTATTAGAATGAGCCGTATCTTTTTTGGATATGTACCAATGGTGTGATCCGGCGATGTATGCCAGAAGAAGAACAAATGGGAATTCTTGAGGCTTGCCACTCTTCACTATATGGTGGTCATCCTGGTGGAGCTAGAACGGCTAGAAAGGTTTTGACTTGTGGATTCTGTTGGCCTACCCTATACAAGGATGCTAGTGAACTTGTCAGGTGTTGTGATGAGTACCAAATGGTCGGTAGAATTTCTAAGAAGAATGAGATGCCCCTTACCACCATTTTAGATATTGATATCTTTGACGTTTGGGGTATTGATTTCATGGGACCGTTCGTGAGCTCTTATAGGAACACTTACATTTTTGTAGTTGTGGACTATGTGTCAAAACGGGTTGAATCCGTGGCTTTACCCAACAACGAAGCTCGAAGTGTGGTGGCATTCATGAAAAAGAACAACTTCACAAGGTTTGGTACTCCGAGGGCCATTATTAGTGATAGGGGTTCGCATATTTGCAACCAGGATTTTGATACCTTACTCACCAAGTATGGTGTCACTCAAAAAGTCTCCACCCCTACCATCCTCAAGTAAGCGGACAGGTTGAAATCTCCAACCGGGAGATCAAGAGTATTTTATCAAAGACTGTGAATGCCAACCGAATGGATTGGTCAAGAAAACTTTATGATGCTCTTTGGGCTTATAGGCATCCTACAAGATGCCTATTGGGATGTCTCCATTTCGATTGGTGTTGGGAAGGCATGTGATCTTCCAGTAGAACTTGAACATAAGGTCATGTGGGCTTTGAAGAAGTTTAACCTTGAGTGGGATGTCGATGCAAATCTACGAGTAGCATATTTGAATGAGCTTGATGAATTCCGGTATCATTCCCACACAAGTTAGTCCCATTACAAGAAGAAGATGAAGTACCTCCACGACAAGTACATCCAAAACAAGGAGTTTAAAGAAGGTGATTTTGTGCTATTGTTCAATTCCTGGTTACGGATGTTTCCGGGCAAGTTGAACTCAAAATAGAGTGGACACTTTGAAGTGGTGAATGTAAACCCCTTTGGTGCTCTAGATTTGAAAAATAAGAACGATGAGGTTTTTAGAGTCAATGGGCACCGGGTTAAACATTATCTTGGCATAGTTGATGATGGACACATTGTTGCGATTCTTCATTTCAAATTATTGGTAATCTGCGTCGTGCCACGACGTTAAATCAGGCGCTTCTTGGGAGGCAACCCATATCTTTTTCTTTCTTTTATTTTTCTTCTTTAGATTAGATAGGCTTTGTTTTATGCCAACTAATTTTGAAGTGTATGCAGGAATGGGTGTGCATTGTAGGGATTGTGCAAGAAAATTTGGCTAAGTGTCAAAATGCATGGTCTCTGAAGTTGGTCTGTCAAAATTGCATAACAAATTACGGCCGAGCAAACTTTTGTGTGGTCCACACTAATTCTACAGCTGCTTACATTTTTTGTGTGGTCTGTAGCGATTAGGAAGGACCGTATAGAGTTTCCGGAATAACCTAGGAAAGTTCATATAAACTTGAGTCAGTAAATAGTGTACAACTACCGAACAATTGGAATGTGGCATACTTAAAGCTGTACTATTGCTAAGGTATGAACACAATTCCCTTTTGCAATTCGTTATATTACATACTAACTTGTGCAGGTACTCGGCCGAGGGGAAATATGACTATTAGGTCTGAAAGCACGTGTTGTACTCTTTTTTCCTTGAATCGTTTTTTCGCGGAGTAGGTTTTACATCAAGGTTTTTAAGGAGACAACACTAAAATGTGCTATCTTAGTTTTGAAGGCCGGCCTAAAGGCGAATTTGCTGATCAACTGCACCGAACCAACAATTTTCGAGCCTCACAAGTTTGTCCAGCCTCAAATACTGGGGGCCATTACCCCCTAGGTTAGTATCTTTAGAAGGTGATATTACTTAATATTAAAATCCAAGGTTTGGTAGTTAGGATTTGTTGTAAGGGTCAAACGGTTAAACGAACCATACCCATATAGCCCACTCTTGCCATGGCACAAGGCTGATGTGCCTCCGATTATGTATTCAACATACAAAATAATGAAAGAAATCTTTGATTTTTTATATTTTATCAGTACACATTTCGAACCATCGATGCATCCGTTGAATTACTTAGAACAGATAACAGATCCTAAATCCTAGAGACCACGGGATACCTTGACTCGGGGACTGTCGTTCGATAAAAAATCGAATGGCCCGGGCTACAAATCCCATGGGAACCAAGCCTATTAGGCAGTGCCCGAACATAAAAGGCTATAACTAACTTAAAACGGCTTGGAGACGTCTGATTTCGTACTCAGAAAGTAAAGCCCTTACGTATGATTAAAACCTATTAAAGGTTCCCCTCGGCAAAACACTGTCTTGTATGACTAAAACACTCAAATATCTTAAAAGCCTTCATTTTTATCTGAAATATTGAAGTCACTAACAACTCTGAGTTACCATCAAAATCGGGGCTCATTTGGGCATTCGGAGAATGGATGCTCTAGATTATGTCTAATTCTATGCTAAGGTATTAAGGACGATCCACAAATAAAAAATTGCAAATAGATGCTGAAAAGTAAAAGATACAATGTTGTCAAAGAAAAAAATCTTATTCCAAAAAGTGAATACAAAGGCAAGATAAACAACCTCAAAATAAACAAAAATAAAATATACAAAAGGAAACATTAAAAGAGCTGAGGCATCTCTTCCTAATTTTCACAGGTGCTTGACTCGGCACCGGAAACTTCGGGACCTTCTAGCTCATAAAGCTCTTTTTCCTCGGCCTCAAGCCTATTGGCCTCTTTAATCTCGGGCGATAAATCAAATCCCTAAGCATGGATCTCCTCGAGAGTATCCCTCTGGCACAACTGCTTTACATACTTGGCCTTTGTTATTAAACGGGCCTCGTCTATCTCCATATCAGTTTTATACTGGGCCAAAATTTCTTCGGCCTCGGAGGAATCAATCAAGGTTTCTTCTAACTTGGACCTTAGAGTAGTATATTCCCGACTGAGGTTGTCCCGTTCTAGGAAGGCTAAATCTAGCTATGCTCGAAGTTTGTTATTTAGCCGAGACCACTTCTCGCCCTTATCCTTTGTTACTCGGAGTTGGTCCATGACCGATGCCAACTCCTTTTTTGAAGCTTTCTTTTTCAAGGCCAGAAGGTCTTTTAGCATCTCAGCTAAACTTTTGAGCTCGTTCATATCGGCCCGAAGCTGGTCAATCAGGTCTATATTCTCTTGGACCTGTGAAGTTGCGTCGTTAGTCGCTACACGTAATCTCTCATTTTAAACTAAAAAAATCCTTACCTTCTCAGCCACTTCGGCATGCTCCCATTTCACGGACAAAGTCTCATTTTAGGCTTTCTCTAGTTTAGCTCGAAGAATAAAGAGATCCTTGAGGGACTTGTCTTTTCGATCACGAAGGACCCTGTACATGTCCTTCTGCGAACTTGTTCCTTGAGCTAGAACTCGAGCTGGCTGACTTCCATCCAAGACCGATGGAAGATTTCATGATGGAGCACCGAAGCATGGATAACAAAATGATAAGATCATGATGACTTGCTAAAGTTAAATAAAATGCACGAAGGGCACAAGGAATGGGAAACTAACCCGATCCGATGCCTGTTGTACTTCATTGAAGGGTCTTGAAGTGCTCACTTCCTTCATTTTTTCCCGATCCTCTTTGGTTACCAGCAAAAAAGGTAGCTGGCCATGCCCGCCGGAGCGGACAACACCCAGGTGTTTGCTAGGAAAGTAAACATGACCGGTGGCTATACTCAGAGCAGGGAACTACCTCACAAACTTTGGGATCGATCTCGGCTCGTCTACCCCTCGATGAAAAGTACTTTTTCGAGATCTACAAGTGACCAAACCCGGAATAATCCAATAATGCACCCATGTCCACGCCATCAAAGAACATGTTGAGGGCCTCGTTTGCACCTCGTTCTATCTTATTTTACTTCTCTTGGTTGGCCTAAACCTCATCAAACATGGACTCTATATGAGATTGCGACTCCACGATGTCAATGACACTAGCTATTTCCTTCGGGGCAGGGATAACTACTCGACAGGCTGTAGCCCTGATTTTTCTTTTGGCTACCGAACTAAAGAGGGATCGGCCTCTCGGCCACCTTCCCCAGTTGCCACATGTTCTTCTTTTTCAATGGTCAACCCATGAGCGATTAATTCTAGTTCATCATCTTCAGGGTTGGTAGATGGTGTCTGGGTCCGATACCCTAGCTTGAGTACTCTTCTTGTTGCTTTTTCGAACTCGGATAGTTACCCTCTTCTTCTTGGACTCGACGTTTGGAGAGCCAAAACATTTCCTCTTCTTGCTCTTTTTCTCCTCCTATGTAGCAACTACAGACTATCCTAAAGTGGGGGGTTTAGCAAGTGATGACGGAGCCTCGTCCTCGTCCAATGGCCGAAGCTCAAACGTCTTGGGAAAACTAGTAAAGAAAAAGAACTTAGTAGAAATAAAGGTTTATCATGAAAGTAGACTTGTTCGGGAGGAGAAATCACCATGAGAACAGACCTCCTACTTGCCCTTTGAAACTTTGCGCCATTCGCGCTCAAAATATGACATTTGTTTGCAGATCCCCTTTATGCACTCCTTGAAGCAAGGGATTGCATTGGGAACTTGGGCGACTGCTGCACGATTATAAGAATAGAGAATTATAGAAAGAACAAAAGAAATTGCAAGTACTCTAAAAGTAAAGAAACTTACGGGCTGGGTTCCATTTTTCAGGGAATAGTAAAAATTCGGGGGGAATGAGATCTTCAATTTTCACCCAAACAAATCTCCCCTGCTAACCTCGATCCCTATCTCCATCGATACTCGATAATGGAGCTTTGCTTGCTTGACATATGAGCTTTATCAACCCCTCTCAGAAAACTCGAGGACTGTAGAGACGAAGCAGGTGGTCGATGGTAAATTGAGGTGCTTTGATGTTGTTAACAAAGTGGCAGAGGAGGATTACGATCCTCCAAAAGTACGGGTGAATCTATCCAAGGTAAACCACGTACCTTTTGCAAAAAATAAGGATTACAGGGTCCACCGGGACAAGCCTGAAGGGGTAAGTGTAAACACTTAGATACCCTATTACGTGAGTGTAATGTCTCATCAAAACTGAGGACGACCACTTCCTTGTCCTCCCAGTTGCATTCCTCCCGAACTGTAGGGAGTGTATCCTCGGTAATGGAGCATACGTACCTCCATACCCCCTCACTTCAATATTGTTGACTGGAGGCTTTCTCGACTTTGAAGTCATTCTCAATAGAGCAGCCCTCGGGGATGAAGCTCTTTAGGGGAGGTTTCGGAGCCACCTCAAGCACGGCCACCTCGGTATCCGAGGAGGGTTGGAAGTTGAAGAGACAGTATGTTGAGGCACATATTTGGAAATCTTCGCCATGGAATTCTGGAAAATATAAAGATTTTAAAGTGAGGATGAATATTTGAAGATAATGGTGAAGGTATGATGGTCAGATTTGAAGATTTGAAAAAGGAGTATGAAGATTTGAAGATGAAAATATGTAGATCTAGAAAACAATGTATGCAGGTTTGAAGGGGTTTGGAATAAGTGAAGAGTTTGAGGGTAAATTAAGGAGCTCTGAAATTGGAAAGTAAAAAAGTAAAAAAGGGATGGAAGCTTTTATGGAGAAGGGGTAATCGATGCATGACGTTTCGCATTTGCTACGATCAACCGGCGGCTAACATGTGTCCGAAGTCAGAGCGACATGATTGATGGGATGTTTCACTGACCTGTCTACTCGGTTGTAGAGTACAGAAGAAGGAACCAAAGTTAAATTATTGCTTCCCGTCGCTTCGATAAATCTACTCTTCGAAAAATAAGGGAACTATCTGTATATGGGTAAAATTGGGGGCATAGTATTCCCCTATTCCCTGATGAGGAAACAAAGGGAAACACGACTCGAAATGTTTATAATCAAGGCCCAAGGACCCCTCTAATCGAAACCCGGTGGAATAATTGATGTATCTAGTATGACTGAGGTTGTGTTTGGTATGACGAAAAATATTTTTCGAAAACTATTTTCCCAATTTTCACTGCTTGGTTGCATAAAATAGTTTGAAAAATAGTTTCCTAGATATCACATTTTCTGAAATTGGAGGAAAATGACTTCCCTAGAAAAGTTAGGAAAATATTTTCCAAAAATTCCATCTACCCTCACATCTAACCCCAACCCCCTCTAACATCAATTTTTTTTATGTTTTCGTTTTTCTGAACCACCCACCCCCGAGCAAAAGATTTATTATTTTTTACTCTTTTTTTGTATTTTTAATTTTCTGTTTTGTGTTTTTTGCTTTTTCGTTTTTCTGCACCACCCACCAACCCCAATCCCCTCAGCCCCCTACCACAATTTTTTGTTTGTTTGTATTTTTAATTTTTTGCTTTCTGTTTTTTCGTTTTGCTGCACAATCCATCCCAACCCCCCCCCCCCCCCCCCCC
>MU741435.1:103970-150246 GCA_026770625.1 Nicotiana glauca
AGACTTCATTTGGAAAGTCGAAATTTCCTCGATTCGGGATTTAAATAAATCGGTGACTTGGGACACTTTAATTTATTCCAAGTGGCGACTCTGAAATAAATAAAACAATCCCATTTCGAATATTGTCACTTTAAATGGAAAAACTCTCTTGCATTTACCCTTTGAGGTAGGCGCGCCAAAAGGAGGTGTGACAGTTCCTTAGAAGTATTTCATCGTATCGTGTTGGTTGGTTCGGGTCCAGAGTAGTTTCGGTGTGGAATGAGATACTTAGTCTCCTATTTAGAAGCTTAAGTTGGAAAAGTCAAACGGATGTTAACTTGAGAGTAAACGACCTCTGATCTGGATTTTTATGGTTTGGTTAGCTCTGTTAGGTGATTTTAGCCTAGGGAGCGCGTCCGGAATGTAATTTGGAGGTTCATGTTAGAATTAGGCTCAGATTAACGAAATTGGAAATTTGGCCACTTTGGTCGGCACTGAAAATTTTGATATCAGGGTCGAAATGAAATTTTAGAAGTAGGAATAGGTTCGTAGTGTCATTTGTGATGTGTGGGCAAAATTTTAGGTCATTCGGAGGTGATTTAGTAGGCTTTGGTGTCGTTTGCGGAATTTAGAAGTTTAGAAGTTCTTAGGCTTGAATCCGAGGGTAATTTGGTGTTTTGATATTGTTTTGAGTGTTCCGAAGGTTCGACTAAGTTCGTATGTTGTTATGTGACTTGTTGGTATTTTTGGTTGAGGTCCCGAGGGCCTCGAGATGAATTCTGATGGTTAACGGAAGATTTGGAAGTGGGATTTTGCAACTGAAGCTGCTGCTTCTAATGTTTCCGTACCTGCGGAGTGGGCACCGCAGGTGCGATGATCGCAGACGCGGGAAGCAACCGCAGATGCGGAATTTGTCATAGGAGCAGAAAAGTGGGCCACACATGCGAACCCGTAGGTGCGAGGCTGGGGGCGCAGGTGTGGAAGCTGGTGAATTAAGTGGAAATCGTAGATGCGGCACCTTGACCATAGGTGTGGTCCCGAAGGCGCGAGAAATAGTCCGCAGGTGTGGAAAGGCCTGGGCAGAAGGTATAAATTAAATCCTTCACGAATTTTGGTCAGTCATCACCATTTCTATTCGGATTTTGAAGCTTTTGGAGAGTTTTGAAGAGGGAATCAAGGGGGTTTTCATTGAGGTAAGTTACTTGAGCGTAATACTCGTGATTATGGTGATTTTTAGTTGTTTAAGCATATAATTAGTAGGAATTAAGGATGAAAATGAGGGGTTAGGGCTTGGGAATTGGAGAGTTTGATTTGGGGATTTGATGGACCATTTAATGTCGGATTTTGATGAATTTTGTATGGATAAAATTGTGAGTAAAAAGGGTTTCTAGTTTTGTGATTTTTGTTTGAATCCGAGATGTGGGCCAGATTTGGATAAATTTTCGGGCTTTGGTCTAAATTGATATTTTTTTGTACGGAATTGGTTACTTGGCCTATATTTGTTGCATTGTATTACTTTTGGTTAGATTCAGAACATTTGGAGGCCGATTCGAGAGGCAAAGGCGTCGCGGAGTAGGGATTTGACCTGTTTGAGGTAAGTAATGATTGTAAATCTAGTCATGAGGGTATGAAACCTTGAATTTCGTATCGTTTTACTACTTTGAGATGACGCACATGCTAGGTGACGAGCGTGTGGGCATGCACCGTTAGGGATTATGACTTGGTCTGTCCCGTAGCAACTATAAAGTTGCATATTTGACTGAAAACTATATGATACTTATGTGTTTTAGAAAGAATTTCTAAAAATTGGGTTGAATGCCATATTTGGGCCTTGTTCCGGAGTTGTTTGGACCCTTAAGGGCCTTTTCTTATTATCTTCTAACTGTTTTGATTGAAAATCTATACTCAGTCATGCTATGTTTACTGATTTTATAACTCAGTCTTTATTACCCCATTTTGATGCATATAAAATATTATTTTGGGCTGAGCACCCTATTTTTACTGATAGCCCGAGTGTCTTGAGAGGTCTATGACTGAGTGAGGTCGAGGGTCTATTTTTGTGAGGATATTATTGGATCGAGATGCGCTCCGCAGCAAGTTGTTACTAATTCATGATTTTATGAGGCCGAGGGCCTAATTGATTTATGCCATGAGGTGGCTTGTTATAGCGCTTGGGCTGAAGGAGCCCCTACGCAGTCTGCATACCCCCAGTGGACGCGGGTGCCCTTAGTAAGTGATATGATATATGCTCGAGGGGTTGTATACGAGTGACTGTGAGGTTTGCCCGATGGGCTGTCTATGAGTGATGTTCTGCCCGAGTGGCTGCTCATGAATGATATTTTGCCCGAGGGGATGTTCACGAGTTTCATCACTTTTACTCTCTTTTGCGTTGAGCCTCTGTTGAAACTGTTGAAAAAAATCTTCAAATGATTTTTACCAAAAACTGGATTTTAAAATGAGATGATTTAGCTACACACTGATTTGAAAGCATGTTGTAATTTCTGAGATTTCATGATGCGGACTTTATGTGTTTTACTGCTCGTCACTACTGCTCAATCTTTATTTACTATTATTACTTACTGAGTTGGCATACTCATATTAATTCCTGCACCTTGTATGTATATCCAGGGGTTGCTGGACGTGCTAGCGAGTGCTGATTTCATCCGTCGTGGATCTGTTGGAGTTAGCGAGGTAGCTACATGGCGATTGCAGCCCTGCTCTTCTCCCTCCTATCTTCTTATAGATGTTATTAGTTGGTTTCCAGACTGTATTAGTCTTAGCATTATCAGACAGTTCTTTGTAGATGCTCATGACTAGTGACACCTCGATGTCGGGCTTTTCTTTCCGCACTTTATTATTCAGATTTATCTTATGAAATTTTATTAACTAAATAGCTTGAAGTAATCTTTAAAATGAAATATCGGGTTGTTTTTTGTAAGAGAATCATCTTGCCTAGTTCCACGATACGCGCCATCAGGACATGGTAGAATTGGGTCGTGACAATCTGTAGGTCGACGCACAACATGATCAAACTATTTGACCAAAAAGTATAAACTTTCGGTTAAACTATTTTAGTTTTATGTAATAGGGGATTGAATAGTTAATTATAATATTTCTTGATATGAAAATTGACAACACGGATAAACCAAGCTAGAGTCAGTATAAGATTGAAAATGACGAATATTTAATATTCCAAAAGAAATGAGCAATAATGGAGGAATATTTAGCAATAAATAATAACAAATGACATTTAAGTAAGGGTGTTAAATGGTCCGGGTTGATCCGATTCCGGACCGACCCAGACCGGTAGAACCCGGAACCGGCCCGGACCGGTAAGGGGGCTAGGCTGGGCTGGGTAGGGGTTGGGGGGTTTGGACGATTTAATTATTTAAAATAGGTAACCGGCCCGGTTGAACCCGAAAGAGTTACTATTCACTCCTACCGGGTTAACCGTCCCGGACCGGCCTAGTTCAACGGCTACTTTTATTTTATTTTTTTTAATTTTCGAATTCAGTGGGCCCCACAGACCGGTGGCAACGATCAGACAATTTTTGGTCCGTCGGCCAACGAAAATATTGCGCAAATAGCCTATTTTTTTTTTTGACCATTTTTCATTTTACAAAACTAACCTTCTCTAAAACTATAAATATCCCCTTCCCCGCCTCTTCTTCATTTCTTCACTCAATACTCATTTCTCAATCTCAATTTCTCTCATTCTCCAATTTGCAAGACTTCAAGTCTTCAATTCATCATTTCATCTTCTAATTTTATTTGGTTCTCTTTTCTTGAATTTAATTTATCGTGTTTTGTCATTCGAAATTTGAAGTTTGAAGTTCATAATTAAAATACTTGCTTGATATTTGTTCGTGGTAACATCAGAATTGCGTAATCAAGTGCTCAATTTATTATCGAATTCGGTGCACTCCCTCCAACTCTTTCTCTTATTTAATATTTTAATTGCATATTTAATTTTAGCTTATATTTTAATTTTTACAATATGTTTAATGCTGCTAAAAGAGCATGTAAAAGAGTTACTGGTAAGGAAAATAAAAAAGAGGTAGTCCTTCAGCATCTGGTAGTAATAGTAATAACCCATTATCATTTACACATGTTTTCGAATCATCTCCTAATGATAATGTAGATATAGATTATGAACAATTACAAGAAGATTTTGGAATAGAAGATAATGAAATAGGAATGGAAGATGAGATACCAGCTACACCTACTAGTGTTGGAGTTGGTAGTGTTGGGGTTGCTACAAGGGGTGATGGTCATGGCACTAGTAGTAGACCACCTGTGGCTCCGACACTAATCGAAGAAAAAGAAATAAGGTTTGGAACTTTTTTGAAATAATAGAAGGTACTGATGGATTTAAATGCAAACTTTGTAAAGGTGATTTTAAACATTTAACTGGAGGAAATTTAGGGGGGACTGGGACGCTTAGTAGACATATGAGAACTGAGCATCCCATAGAATTGGGCACTGATGGTGATGGAAATCAAACAACTATTAACCCTACTGCTGGAAGTCAGGTGAAATATGATAAAATAAAGGATCGTGAGGAGTTAGCAAAAATGATTGCTTTGGGTTGTCTACCTTTTTCTTTTGATTCTTAATCATATCTTATTATGTATATTCAAAGAATTTACAATCCTTTATTTAAAGGTGTCCCTATAAGTACTTGTAGAGCTGATATGTGATGACCCGACCCGTCGTCTCATGTGTTGTTGCTCCGTTTTCCCCGTTTATTGCTTCTTTATATTTCATTATCAGTATGTGGTGTGTGAGAGTTGATTTGGAATGGTTTTGATAAGAAATGAGACACTGAGTCTCTTAAAGGGAAGCTTGTTTTGGAAAAGTCAACCGGAAGTTGACTATTTAGTTAGAGGGCTCGGATGTGATTTTCGTTGATTCGGGTAGCTTCGGGGGATGATTTGTGACTTGGGAGCGCGATCGGAAGTGATTTTGGAAGTCCGTTGTAGAATTAGGCTTGAATTGGCGAAGTTAGAATTTTGGTGAATCCCGATTGATAGGTGAGATTTTGATCCGAGGGTCCGAATAGAATTATGAGAGTTGCAGTAGCCCCGTTAGGTGATTTTGGATATGTGTGCAAAATTTCAGGTCATTCGGAGATGTTTTGGTCGGGTTTGTGATCGAATGTGTAATTCGGAAGTTTTTAAGAAACTTAGGCTTGAATCCGATGTGAATTAACGTTGTTTGATGTGTTTTGAGGATTGGAATAAGTTTGAATAGGGTGTTTGGATGTGTTGGTGTCTTTGGTTGAGGTCCCGGGGGCCTCGGGGTGAATTCGAGTGGGTAAACAAGAGTTTTGAAGTTTGTTTCAAGTCTAATTTTGCTGTCATCTGATATTTCCGCTTCTGCGGAAATGGACCGCAGAAGTGGGTGTGAGATCGCGGAAGCGGTCTGAGGTGTGGATGAGTAGTTTCACAGAAGCAGACCCCTTTTCGCATCAGCGGGTTCGCAGGAGCGAGTATTTCACCGCAGAAGCGATTTTTAGCCGTTAGGGGAAATTCCGCAGAAGCGGAACCTGGGCCGCTTAAGCGAAAGCTGGTCTTTTTTAATAATTACCGCAGAAGCGGAGTTATGGCCGCATAAGCGGTCCCGCATAAGCGGTATAGGGACCGCAGAAGCAAAAAGAGCTGTTGGCAGAAGGGGTTTAAAGGTTTTATTTCATCTGCGAGCTCCACCATTTTTCCACCATTGTTGAGCGAGCTTGAGAGCTATTGACGGTATTTTTAGAGAGTTTTGACTAGGAATCGATCGGAGGTAAGTTCTATGGTCTAGAAACATCATTTTATTGAATAATCTACCTTTAATTCATGGAAATTGGAGTAAAAATTGGAAGAATTAGGGCTTGGTTTTTGGAATGTAAATTTGGAATTTGAAAGGGCATTTGAACTCTGATTTTGGTAAATTTGCTATGTACGGACTCATGGCGAGACGAGGAATCCGTTAATGTGAGTTTTGTAATTTTTCGAGAAGTGGGCCCGGATTTCGCTAGTTTCGAGATTTCTGCTATTTCTCGGTTGTTTTCGATTGGGTATTGTTCCCTTGGCATTTTGTAATGTATTCGCTCTGTTTTTGGCTAGATTCGACGCGTGTGGAGGCCGATTTGAGGGGCAAAGGCATCGCAAGCTAGAGATTTCACCGGTTCGAGGTGAGTAATGATTTTAAATGATATCCTGAGGGTTTGAAACCCCGGATTGCACATCGTAGTGCTATATTGAGGTGACTTGCACGCCGGATAGTGGGCGTGGGGTAGAGCACCGCTGGGGATTGTGACTTGGTCCGTCCCGATTGATTAAATTACCGCGTATTTGACTGGAATTTATTTGTTATCACTGTTGTTTGGGCTGATTGCCGTATTTGGGCTTCGTGCTAATTATTTGAACCCTTCGGGGATTATTTTCATTGTTTTGACTTATTACTTAAACTCAGTCTTACTGTTTCTCTACTACTTTACAACTCTGCCACTTTTACTCAGATTGAGTGTTAAATGATATTTTGGGCTGAGGACTACTGTTTTTCTAGTGCCCGAGGGGCTTGTGATGATATTTTGACTGAGTGGGGCCGAGGGCCAGATGTGAGGATAAATTGAGGGATGTGAGGCCTAGGGCCTGGATGTGAGGGTTATATATGGATCGGACTGCATGCCGCAGTAGTATATTATATGGATCGGGCTGCACGCTGCAGTAGTATATTATATGGATCGGACTGCACGCCGCAGTAGTACATTATATGGATCGGACGGCACGCTGCAGTATGTATATATTGGATTGGACTGCACGCCGCAGTGATATAGCGCTTGGGCTGTAGGAGCCCCTCCGGAGTCTGCAACCCCACAGTGAGCGCGGGTATCCATATGAATTGGGCTGCACGCCGCAGCGAGCTACGAATCAGGCTGCACGCCGCAGTGATATGTGGACCGGGCTGCGCGCCGTAGCAGGTATTATGTGATACTGTTTCTGAGATTGATTTGAGAGAGAGAGCCGGAGGGGCCGAGAGTGTTGTGGAGAGTGAGCCCGAGGGGCAGGTTCAGTTTGAGATATTGCCCGAGGGGCGAGCTTTTATGTGCTCATTTTGCATACTTCTTGCCTTTTTTCCTGTTATGCTGTGATATTTGTGCCCGAGGGGCGGATTTTCTATGCTAATCAACACTAACTATTTTGAAACCATTTTCGTATTTATTGAAAAGACCATTTTCGAAAGAGATTTGAACTGAGCCAAAACATTTCTAAAGATTTCACTGATTTTACTGTTTTCTCATAAATTGTACCCGACTTCTGTATAGCATGTTGGTTGCTTTACGTGATTTCTGATTGCTCAATTATTATTTACTTTTATTACTCACTGAGTTGGAGTACTTACTTTACTCCCTGCACCTCGCGTGCAGATGCAGGTATTGTTCACCCGGTAGTGGGTTTTGAGCTGGTTGAAGGTATTGCTATTGTAGCTGAACAGAGTGACCGCCAGCATTCGCGGCACCGGATTACTTCCTTTGGTTCTAAATTTTATTCTGTATATTGTTGGCCTTGTAGTTGTACTTAGACTTCTCTAGATGCTCGTGACTTGTGACACCCCGGTCGGGCTATATTTGGTTGTATTTACATTGATTAGTATCATTAATTCATATTCGAACAGTTATATAACTGATTAACTGCTTTAAAGTGGTGTTCTAGAATGGTCGGGCTGTCCTTGTCTTCACGAGAGGCGCTATCACGACCGGAGCGGGGTTTTGGTCGTGACAAGTTGGTATCAGAGCCTAGGTTACTAGGTCACACGAGTCATGAGCAGGTTTAGTAGAGTCTCGTGGATCGGTACGGAGATGTATGTACTTATCCTCGAGAGGCTGCAGAACCTTTAGGAAAACTTCCCATCCTTGGAATTCCTATCATGCGTACTTGATTTTGCTTGAGATATAACTCTTGAAATTCCTTCCACGCGTCTGCATGCGCATATGAGCGCTACGTGTTATATGTGCCTTGGCTTGTGATCCCCCGATCCAGGGGCGAGAGGTAATATTTGTGAGTATGTTGGGCCAGTCTGGAGGACTTGAGGCCGGATCTTAGCCTATGGCTCGAGCATCGAGGTGCTGATTGTGTGAGCAAATGTTTTGAACTTATATGTTCAGTATTGTCCTTATTAGCCGAAATGGAAGATAGATACCCATGTGATGAGTATGTTAGTGCTGAGAGATGTATCTGTATGACCTGGTGGTGACAAAGAATTCTGCTGGATGATAGATGATTGATAAGTGCTCGATTCCGATTGTGATCTGTTGTGTAGCCCGAGTTATGAGCGCGTGAAGAATATTTTCGTGTCTCCTAGTTGGGAAGTGAAGTACATTACATGTGGCGGTATGAGTTCAGACTCAGGAAGACTAAATGACTGTGTTATGTGTATGACGATGGAAGGTGTGCTGAAATACTAAACTGAGGCCAAGCAGGTGGGCTATCTCCTGTGGAGTGTTCTTGAGTGGTATGATCCTTGTGTGTATGTTAGAAGATCTCATGTGTAATTGAAGGGGTATGTGTTGAAATCTGAGAATTTGGGTCGCTTAAGATAGTAGACTCAGCTGAGGTAGAGTTGAATGCGAGTTGTGTAGAGGATTACGATACTAGATGATCTGTGTTTTTACAAAACTTGTACATGATTTGAGTTTAATATCACTATGATATCGTGGCATCATTAGAGTAAAAGTATTATGGGCTATTGAGTGTGTCCTGATATATGGCTTCGAGCCAAGTTGGGGAGGTTGCTATTGATTAGATGATTGCACGGGTATGAGCTATGTTGGTTCCATTTCGAGGTATGCTGGCGGATCAGTTCTGGTTGCAGAAATTGAGCCAAGGATGGCACGTGTGAAGGAAAATTTTGATAAAGGTTCTATGATGCTTCGTAGATGTGTGAAAATAATAGGATATCTTGAGCTGTTGCTGGTAAAGAATGCCCAGTGTATAGAGAAGGAAGATGCTTGTTTGTATTGACATGAGGTCGTATCCTGTGGTGTCAGAGTGCCAATGGGGCACAGGTGGTGTTGTTAGCTGAGCAGGCTAAATGCAAGCTGAATAGAGTGAATGGCTCTCGAAAATGGTTCTAATGTGTTCAAGGTTCTACATGTGATGATCAGGTGTCGTAAGGTTATGTATGGGGTCAGATACTGTGTCCTCATCGGAAGGGTCAAGACTTGGGGTATTCTATGTTAATTATGGGATTCTATGTATCAGCATCTGGAAAGTAAAAGCAACGAATTCAGAGTCGCAGGAAGTTCTTCGGGGTAAAGTACTCTGGAATGTGATATTTCTGGGAACGGTTGAGAGAGTATTCAGTGGCCATGGGTCTTAGACAGTATGGTCTTATGTTCGAGTCTCTTGTGGTAGGCCTGGATTGAGGCATTGTGATGCCACAGCAAGGAAGAATATCAAGTTGATGATGAATCAGGAGGGAATTTGATAGACGGAATAACTTGATAATAGACCGAATCGGTATGGTGAGGGTATGATTAATTCTTCATATGTGTTCGAGGTAATGAGATTTTACAGGTATTGTGCAGCAAAACTTTTGAGTCCTGACAGCTTGCTTAGCTCGGTTAGTATAGAAGGATGCAGTCCTGATAATTTAGCTCGTGAAGATGGAATTGGGAGAGAGTTCTTGTTGGGTTTTACCGCGGTTTGGAGATGAATATATTTTCTATGGGTAAGTGAAGCATGGAATACGTAATGATTCCTCTTCTAGATAGGATTGACGGAAGGTCTTGGCTAGATGAGTTACAGTTCAGTTCTAAAAGGAAGTTCATATAATTCTTAGGCAACGGGTAGCCTCAGCTAACGAAAGAAATGATACTGCTAATTGGAAGCGATTTGACGAGAGTAATTGTCTCGAAAAGGGGTAATGTGTTTAGACTGATGATATTTCGACAGTATTGCGGCACTTTCTTACTAGATCGACTGTTGATATCTAAGTTTGTTTGATGGCATAGGGGAATTTTAGAATATCTTTCATTGAATGATTTGGGTACTCGAGGTGTAATATGTATTCATACTGCGGAATTTGGGATCAGGTATGGTGATTCGTGTGCTATATGGAGTTGGAGACTGAGAGTTCTCAGGTAAAGATAGTGTAGTGGTTGCGGATCGTGTGTATTGGTACCGTTAGCGGCTATTAGGATTTGGAGGCCCGAGTGGATCTTTCTTTGCTTGGTATATTAGATTTTGGATATGATATTGGGGTGTAGACTGGTTGTCTCAGTGTTGGGTTATTCTAGACTATTGTGCTATGGGCTATGTCGAAAAATGCCACAGGTTGCGTGGCGAGGTGCATCGAATTATGTTCTAGAAGAGTGGTTTGTATTCCAAAGACTAGCGGATGGCTGGGAAGGATTGTTTTTCTTAATTGGGCCTTCGTGGCAGATGTCAGTGCAGAGGTTTCTACCATTGATTCAGTTCCGATATTGAGGGACTTTTTCGGATGCGTTCTTGTGGCCGAGCATGTCGCCAGGCGAGATTGTGGATTTCGGTATTTATTTGGTGTCGGGCACCATATTGTTTGGCTCTGGCAGGAGTTGAAGTAGTGGAAGGAGCAACTTCACGCTCCTTGGTTATGAGTTCGTTGGCAGGTGATGTGGCTACGTATTCAGCTTGAGTTGTTATTCTATGTTGTGAGACGTTATGATTTGTTGATTATGGGCACCTATGGTGCGGTTCTATTGGGGATTCATAGTGAAAGTCGAGCGGGAAGAGTAATTTGATGTTGCTCGGTAAATAGAGTGATGGTTATGACCTATCGGATTGCGTGTCGTATGTCATTTGTTCCACCGTGGGTGTAATGAAATGCTTTGGTTTCAGACATCAAATTGTGCGGGGCTGTCAATTTTGGGCAGTGACTTGAGGTGTTTCACGTGTAACAGTGTTTGGATTAGATCGCACATTGTAGCAAGGCCATGTGGAGATATGACCTTTCGGGGTAGATTCAGGTGTTCTATTTCTATGATGTGAGACGGGGTCTTAGCCTTGTGTGGTGATGGTAATGATGAGCTTGAGGTACAGCTCTTTCATTTAAGTCAGTTTCTATTATTTGAGTATGTTCAGACCGTTTTTTATTGGTGTGCGTATTATGCAAGTTAAGGCTTAGGCCCGTATTGATGTGTCATGTCACCAGGGTGGTGTGTTTGGTTAGAAGAGATCGCTGGGATCATTAATGAATACGATCGGATTTGATTTCAGCTTGTTGAAAGGATAATATCGAGGTCAGCTCGGAATCTGCTGTGGTATTAGTCAAAAGGGAAGAAATGCCTTCATGAATGATTGGTCTGAGAAATGGTTATGGCTTACTGCGTGTTTCATCATCATTGGTAGGATACAAAAGTGTTGGAGTGACACTTTAGCTAATAAGAGGTTTTCTATCGGTATTTGGTTGTTGTGGGTAACCACTGTGAATAGAAGTTATCGTTTCGAGTGCTTGGATTATGTGGTATATCGTATGATTTCATTGAGGTTGCAAGTATGGGTTATTACAGCTGGTTCGGGACTATTCAAAGTGTAGGTGTGAGGTTTTGATCGTATTGATGATTTCAGAAGTGAAAAGGTAGTTCTGTGAATTATGGGGTAGACTGGATTGGGTAATTTCACTTATGTTGTGTTGTCGGACCTATAAGAGATAGGGTGACGAGGGATCACCCCGGGTATATGCTTGATAAGGTCATTTAGCTATTGATTGGCTTCTAGGACAACTCTGGTATGCTCGAGGACGAGCGTTTGTTTAAGTTGGGGAAGATGTGACTACCCGACCCGTCGTCTCATGTGTTGTTGCTCCGTTTTCCCCGTTTATTGCTTCTTCATATTTCATTATCGGTATGTGGTGTGTGAGAGTTGATTTGGAATGGTTTTGATAAGAAATGAGACACTTTGTCTCTTAAAGGGAAGCTTGTTTTGGAAAAGTCAACCAGAAGTTGACTATTTAGTTAGAGGGCTCGGATGCGATTTCTGTTGATTCGGGTAGCTTCGGAGGATGATTTGTGACTTAGGAGCGCGATCGGAAGTGATTTTGGTGGTCCGGTGTAGAATTAGGCTTGAATTGGCGAAGTTAGAATTTTGGTGAATTCCGGTTGATAGATGAGATTTTGATCCGAGGGTCGGAATGGAATTCTGAGAGTTGCAGTAAATCCGTTAGGAGATTTTGGATATGTGTGCAAAATTTCAGGTCATTCGGCGGTGTTTTGGTCGGGTTTTTGATCGAATGTGTAATTCGGAAGTTTTTAAGAAACTTAGGCTTGAATCCGATGTGATTTAATGGTTTTAACGTTGTTTGATATGTTTTGAGGATTGGAACAAGTTTGAATGGGGTGTTAGGATGTGTTGGTGTTTTTGGTTGAGGTCCCGGGGGCCTCGGGGTGAATTCGAGTGGGTAAACGAGAGTTTTGAAGTTTGCTTCAGGTCTAATTTTGCTGTCATCTGGTATTTCTGCTTCTACGGAAATGGACAGCAGAAGCGGTTCCGCCGAAGCGGGTGTGGGATCGCGAAAGTGGTCTGAGGTGTGGCAGAGTAGTTTCACAGAAGCGGACCCCTTTTCATATCAGCGGGTCCGCAGGAGCGAGTATTTCACCGCAGAAGAGGTTTTGAGCCGTTAGGGGAAATTCCGCAGAAGTGGAACCTGGGCCACTTAAGCGAAAGTTGGTCTTTTTAATAATTACCGCAAAAGCGGAGTTATGGCCGCAGAAGCGGTCCTGCATAAGCGGTAGAAGGACCGCAAAAGCGAAAAGAGCTGTTGGTAGAAGGGGTTTAAATGTTTTATTTCATCTGCGAGCTCCACCATTTTTCCACCATTGTTGAGCGAGCTTGAGAGCTATTGACGGGATTTTTAGAGAGTTTTGACTGGGAATCGATCGGAGGTAAGTTCTATGGTCTAGAAACATCATTTATTGAAGAATCTACCTTTAATTCATGGAAATTGGAGTAAAATTTGGAAGAACCAGGGCTTGGTTTTTGGAATGTAAATTTGGAATTTGAAACGACATTTGAACTCCGATTTTGGTAAATTTGATATGTACGGACTCGTGGCGAGATGAGGAATCTGGTAATGTGAGTTTTGTAATTTTTCAAGAAGCGGGCCCGAGGCTCGGGTTTTGCTAGTTTCGAGATTTCTGCTATTTCTCGGTTGTTTTCGATTGGGTATTGTTCCCTGGCATTTTGTAATGTATTTGCTCTATTTTTGGCTAGATTTGACGTGCGTGGAGGCTGATTTTGGGGGGCAAAGGCGTCGCGAGCTAGAGATTTCACCGGTTTGAGGTGAGTAATGATTGTAAATGATATCCTGAGGGTTTGAAACCCCGGATTGCACATCGTAGTGCTATATTGAGGTGACTTGCACGCCAGATAGTGGGCGTGGGGTAGAGCACCGCTGGGGATTGTGACTTAGTCCGTCCCGATTGATTAAATTACCGCGTATTTGACTGGAATTTATTTGTTATCACTGTTGTTTGGGCTGATTTCCGTATTTGGGCTTCGTGCTAATTATTTTAACCCTTCGGGGATTATTTTCATTGTTTTGACTTATTACTTAAACTCAGTCTTACTGTTTCTCCACTACTTTACAACTCTGCCACTTTTACTCAGATTGAGTGTTAAATGATAAGTTAAATGATATTTTGGGCTGAGGACTACTATTTTTCTAGTGCCCGAGGGGCTTGTGATGATATTCTGACTAAGTGGGGCCGAGGGCCAGATGTGAGGATATACTGAGGGATGTGAGGCCTAGGGCCTGGATGTGAGGGTTATATATGGATCGGACTGCACGCCGCAGTAGTATATTATATGGATCGGACTGCACGCCGTAGTAGTATATTATATGGATCGAAGTGCACGCCGCAGTAGTACATTATATGGATCGGACTGCACGCCGCAGTATGTATATATAGGATCGGACTGCACGCCGTAGTGATATAGCGCTTGGGTTGTAGGAGCTCCTCCGGAGTTTGTACCCCTACAGCGAGCGCGGGTACACATATGGATCGGGCTGCACGCCGCAGCGAGCTATGGATCGGGCTGCATGCCGTAGTGATATGTGGACCGGGCTGCGCGCCGCAGCGGTTATTATGTGATACTGTTTCTGAGAGTGATTTGAGAGAGAGAGCCCGAGGGCCCGAAAGTGTTGTGGAGAGTGAGCCCGAGGGGCTGGTTCAGTTTGAGATATTGCCTGAGGGGCGAGCTTTTATGTGCTCATTTTGCATACTTCTTGCCTTTTTTCCTGTTATGTTGTGGTATTTGTGCCCGAGGGGCGGATTTTCTGTGCTAATCAACACTAACTATTTTGAAACCATTTTCGTATTTATTGAAAAGACCATTTTCGAAAGAGATTTGAACTGAGCCAAAACATTTCTATAAGATTTCACTAATTTCACTATTTTCACATAAATTGTACCCGACTTTTGTCTATCATGTTGGTCGCTTTACGTAATTTCTGGCTGCTCAGTTATTATTTACTTTTATTACTCACTGAGTTGGAGTACTCATTTTACACCCTGCACTTCGCGTGCAGATGCAGGTATTGTTCACCCGGTAGCGGGTTTTGAGCTTGTTGAAGGTATTGCTATTGTAGCTGAGTAGAGTGACCGCCAGCATTCGCGGCACCGGATTACTTCCTTTGGTTCTAAATTTTATTCTGTATATTGTTGGGGGCCTTGTAGTTGTACTTAGACTTCTCTAGATGTTCGTGACTTGTGACACCCCGGTCGGGCTGTATTGGGTTGTATTTACATTGATTAGTATCATTAATTCATATTCGAACTTTTATATAACTGATTAACTGCTTTAAAGTGGTGTTGTAGAATTGTCGGGCTGGCCTTGTCTTCACGAGAGGCGCCATCACGACTGGAGCGGGGTTTGGGTCGTGACATGATATCTTTAGACTTCATGGACAATATCAAACATACATACGTTATTTGTTTAGCCACCTTCCCTGTAGAGTTTCTCTAGCTTCTGATATTGGCCATGCTATTAATGGAAATGATTATTTGACAATTACATATCATTGGATAGATGATACTACTTGTATTCAAAAGCGTGTTATCGCTTTTAGATATGATGAAGATCAGAGTCATACTGCTGCGTTTATAAGTAGTACTATTTGTGAAGTAGTTGAATTTTATAATCTAAAGCAAAAAATATTGTGTATGTGTTTTGATAATGCTTCAAACAATATTGCCGCAATTTCAATATTAAAACTGCATTTGCAACCATCTCTTGATGAAATTTTTCATGCTAGGTGTGCATGTCATATTTATAATTGAATTGTTAAAAGTGGCCTTGATTTATTTTCAACTGAGATTACTCATGTTAGAAGAGCAGTTGGTGTTATTCATGGGAATAATAGAAAATCTAGAATAAAGGAATTTAAGAATAAGTGTGTCCAGTATAACCTTAAACCCAGATTTATGCCAGACGAAATTATTACTAGATGGAATTATACATATATATTTTTAAAATGTTGCTACAAATATAGATTCCTAGTAACGGAAGTTGCTAATACGCATTGTACTGATCCAAACCGAATGTTAACAACTAGTACTTGGGAGGTCATTAATGATGTTGTTAGATTTTTACCTAAATTTTATACAGCTACTGTTGAGTTTTCTGGAGCATATTACCATACTGTTACTATGGCTTTAGTACATATAGCTGAAATTTCTTTTTCTACTCATTGAATTTAAGAAGAAAGAAAAATATAACAATGTTGTGGAAAAAATGCAAGCAAAATTCAAAAAATATTTCTTTCCAATTCCTCTGATTTACTTAATTGGTGCTGTTTTAAATCCTTCTATTAAAATGTCTGATTGTCACCAATTAATGAATGCTTTATATACTTATATGGAGATTGGAGCAACTAAAACCTCGGATTTATATGTTTCTATGAACATGCTAAATGAATATTTACAATAATTATATAAGTATTATGCAAATGTAATTGATGATGCTACTCGTACTGTAGGCAATGTTAATCCCACTATGCACTGTAGCACTTCTGCTACTATTGATGGTGAAGAAGGCTTTGATAGTTTTAATATTTTTTCTACATTTTCTAACACTCAAACCAGTGGCAGGAACATTGATGAACTTCAATTCCACTTGCAGAAGCAAAAAAAGCATCGCACAAAGGAATTTTCACCGTTGGGATGGTGGCATGAGAATGGAAAGCAATTTCCTGTTCTTTTCGCTATGGCTCGGGATGTGCTGAATGTGCCAATTTCTACTGTTGCATCAAAGAGTGCATTTAGCCAAGCAAGACAACAACTTGGAGACACCCGCCACTCATTGGGAATTTGTGCTTTGGAAGTTTTAGTATGTTTCAGAGATTGAATTAGATCGGAACGAAGAAATCAAGGACGTGAAGATGTTGATAGCCCAGAAGACTAGGAACTTGGAGATATATTAATACATGGTAACCCATCCGAATTTAACACTCCAGAAGAAGGTCAATCGGTTCATATTGATTATGAAGAACTTACTAAGGAAATGCAAAACCTTTGAATTTACTTGTTGTTAAAAATGTAAACCTTTCAATTTGTAAGTTTAAAATTTTGAATTATGAAATAAAAGTAGCACTTGCAATAAGTGTAATTTTTTCCCATCTTCCTTGTATTCTTTATGTTAGTACTTTATATTAATATAACTTACAATATTTAAACAAAAATCCAAAAAACAAATACACTAAACCCGGCCCGGCCCCCTCAACCCGTAACCCTTACGGTTCAATTTTTACCCGGATAAACCCGAACCCGTTAAACCCGTTAAGAACCAACCCAAAATCGACCCGGACCGTAACCCATACGGGTCCAAAAAAATAGGCCCGGCCTGGCCCACCCGTTAAACACCCATACATTGAAGTAAATAAGGAGGACAATTCACCCAATAATGAATGAGATGGATGATTGTTCCTCCTGACAATGATGAGTAACAGATAAATCCTAGAATATTTGAACTATTCGGATCCGATGGAAAAGTGTAGAATAATGTGAATATGAATATTGATGAAAAGGTCAAGTTTGTATCTTTGCTAGAGAGAGAAAATCTTTTTCTGAAAAGTGTTCTTATCCAGTGAATATTACATGTCTTATCACCTTATCTCTTTTTCTATTTATACGAGACATATCCCTAACAAACTCTAATAGTACAAGTGAAGGGAATATTCTATTAATATCCTATTTCAAACACTAGCCATTACAATCCTTTACACAATAATCGACATTGGTCATGGTTATCAACCTTGGTCATGGTTGACACCTCGGTCGTGAATCTTGCTACTTCCTAGTCGACCTTGATAGATTCTTTCCTTAGGGCCATATTACACAAAATATCCTTAGAGCAGGTTTTGGCCTATACAGTTAGTCCCTCCACTTATTGAGGCCAGATCTAGACGGCCTTAATGAGCGGACTCTATTTATCGAGGTTGACAAAATTGGGCAAGCAAGTCGAGTAGTGGCTCTTCAGATGAGGTAACAACATGACCTTTCGTGAGCCGCAACCTTTGGGGTCACATCATTTCAGAATGACATCATGACATCATATGTTATTATGGCGCATGTTTCCGACGCTTTGCATCGTTTCTCATGCCTCTACCATTTTGATGCCAGCGCTGGTTAATGATGGCCTAATTTCTTGGTCTTGGCGCTTGAATTCTTATAAATAGGGGGATGAGACCATTTGATATTGTTTTGCATATCCTTAATATCGAATCCTTATATCTTCTTCTATACTCTTCACATTGGATATTTGACTTCTTTTTAATTTATTAGTGCATACCTATTGCCCTAATTCTAGTGATTCCATTTGCTTCCAACCCTATTGTACTCAAAAACATATTCTCTTTAAAAACATGGTTAACGTATGCTCTGGTTTCGGCATGGCAACTGACACTGTCCCTTTTGCGGTGTGTATGTCTCCCCATGATGAAAGTGTTTCTGTTGCCGTTGAAGATGAGAATTTTCCTACGGTGGAGGAAATAATACCTCATAGTGAAAAAATTAGGTCTAATTTTAAAGGCGCTTGAGGAAGACCCTGAGATATCAGAGTCGACGATGAAAGAGGTCGATCTTGCTGAACTTAGGGTGAAGTTCAAGATTCTTGCCCATATTGATCTGATCCCGACAGAGCGTGATATGGTACAAATACACCACCCAGGGTATTGCATGTTCTATGCGTACCCTTTCTACGTCGGATATTCCTTTCCTCTTCTCTCATTGGCAGAGGAATTTTGCCGTTATTACAGCATTTGCCCGGCCTAACTTTCTCCATACATCAACAAGTTTATCCGTATGTTTATGCAGTATGCGGAGTTGGCCGGAGTCAGGGTCTGACTTCGCCACTTGATGCATCTCTTCTCCCTGGTTTCTATAAAGGGACGATGTTACACCTTCGCTACCGAGAAAGTAAATATCTAGTGGTGAAGATGGACGATAAGACAAATCGTCAGTTTTGGCTCAATTACTTCTTTATCAAAATTGACGACGTGTTGGCCAATGCAAGCAGATTCCTTAAGGCTTTTAATTATGCCCGTAAATATCTTCCCTTCTCTCTTTTTTGTCAAGCATTTTGTTTTGCCAGTTTTAGTCGTGATTTAACATTCTGTTCTTCCTTTGAGTAGCCGAGACTGTGCCCCCTCCTTTGGTCGGGAACATTCATGACTGGGTTAGCCAAGTTCTACCTCACACAATGGGGATTCGTGAATGGCCTGCCTTTCTCAAGAAGTTCGGGCCTACGTATTTCATAATAGGTGATTTCACCTATTTATATTTATACTGTTTTGACCTCATGGTTGCTTGCTCGTCATTGTCTTGTGTTGGAAGTGACAATCTTTTAATCTTCCTTTTTCAGCCCGAGGATCTTCGAGAAGACCTAGGGATCTCTTTCTTGCATTTCATAAATGGAAAGTTGCCTCTTCGGAGTCTATTCCTATTATGAATGCGGCCAGACCTGCCCGGTTGTCTGCTTCTATTCCTCCTTCTGTCGTGACTAAGTCTGCTCGATCATCGACTGCATCTGCAGCAAAACTCCCGACTTCCCTCTAGCAATATTTAATAGACTACGAAGAGGAGTCATTGCCAAGTGAGTAGGGTTTGATTTCCCACAGAATGAGATCAGCGAACGCCGATGATGGGACCGTCCGGGCAGTGGAATCAGTAATGGGTGGTCGTGAACCGGCGACCATCGTGCTTGAAGATGATGCTGAGTTTCCATTTGAGGTCTCACATCAACTGGGGCCGCAGAGGGTGTACCCCTTCACGATGCTGAGATTGGAATTATAGGGCCAACTATGGAAGTTTTGGGTCCTGTACGGCGAGATGAGCCATCATCCTCGTGACCAGCTGACATTCCTTCTTTGTCGGTTGACAGGAAAGGTAAGGGTGTCGCCGAGGATCTTTATGAAATAGGCTCAGACCTTGATGTCGACGAGGTGAGGATGATGGGGGAAGGGTTTACCCGACTTGAAGTGAGATTGGAGGGGTCTACACGGACCATTATGATCCCCATGGATCGAGACTTACTAGAGAACACGGAGAATGTGGTCCCTTCCCTAGGTCCCCTCTGTTCCAACGCAGAAAGTAAAACTCTCAAAAAACTGGACGATGCCACCCGATCAAGGAGCATATCCAGCCTCGCCCTCAGGGTAAGTTTTTTGACTTTTACTTCTCAAGTGCAATGCTTTGTACTTCGTTCTCACTTTTTGTTTTTTTGTTTTTAGACCGTAGTTTTGGAAATAGAGAGAGCCCGTCGAGAGGACATGTGCAAAGCTATTTTCCAGAGGTTGGAGCGGAAGTACCGTGAGTACCGTAATAAGCACCGCGAGATCTGCAGACGGTTTGGTGTGGCAATTTTTAGGCTTTCCGTGATGAGCTGAAGGAGAAGCGTGACGAGTTGGTAAGAGTCATCGAAAAATGCAGTCCATGAGGGTGCATTAAGGGACAATGAAGAAGAGCTTGAGGTGAGCAAGGGGGTTGAAGCCCAATGTGCCGATCTTCAAGCCCAAGTGGTATCATTATGTGCCGAGCTTGAGGAGTGTCAAACCAACGAGGATGCTCTAAGAGGCGAGGTCGTCGAGAAGAGAAGGCAAAATTGGCTCGATTAGGGGCTATGAGGAAAGTGGAGGCTTTGGAGGTCGTGATGCATGTTTATCATTATGAGTAGGAAAGCGCTCTAGAGATGTCCAGGTTCAGAGAGGAGCAGCTTGATGAGCGGTTTGGGGAGCTAGAGAAAGAGGCTTCAATCCTTCTTGACCGAGTTGCCACTCTCATGGACGAGAAGGCACAGTTATTGGCTCGGCCATCTTCTTCTTGTATTTCTGCTTTTCCTGATGTTCTGTGGGATTTGTACGAGGCATGGATTCATTTCGAGGCCCAACGACAATTTGTTGTTTTGCCCTTTCTTATAGATCCAGACTTGTGTATATATTTTTTTGGGTGTCCTTTTGACCCTTTGTAAAAAAATAATATTCTAAGTATGAAATGTTGATTTTTTTACTCTAACCTGATTCTTTTTCTTCTATTCGAATTTGTATGCCTTAGTCATAAAAACATAGTTCAAGTAGGTTGAATGAGGTTGAGACAACTTAGTTTTGATCATGGTCGAGGGCCAGTAGGTGTTGGTTCGAACAAGGTCGAATATAACCTATGTTTAGTTATGGCCGAGGGCGGAATAGATGTTAATTCAAACGAGGTCGATATAACCTACATTTAGTTGTGACCGAGGACCGAATACGTGTTAATTCAAATGGGGTCGAATATAACCTTCATTTAGTTAAGTCCAAGGACCGAATAGGTGTTAATTCGAATAGGGTCGAATATAACCTATGTTTGATTATGGTCGAGGATCGAATAGGTGTTAATTCGAATGAGGTCGAATATAACCTATGTTTAGTTATGGTCGAGGGCCAAATAGGTTTTATTTCGAACGAGGTCGAATATAACCTATGTTTATTTAAGGCCAAGGGTCGAATAGATGTTAATTCAAACAGGGTCGAATATAAACTATGTTTAGTTATGGCCGAGGGCCAAAAAGGTGTTAATTCGATCGAGGTCGAATATAACCTATGTTTAGTTATGGCCGAGGACCGAATAAGTGTTAATTTGAATGAGATCGAATATAACCTATGTTTAGTTATGGTCGAGGGTTGAATAGGTGTTAATTAGAACATGGTCAAATATAACCTATGTTTATTTATGGACAAGGGCCGAATAGGTGTTAATTCGAACTAGGTCAAATATAACCTATGTTTATTATGGCCAAGGGACGAATAGGTGTTGAGGCAATATTGCTTTGGCTGTATGTTTGGCAAAAATTTGGGTAAACTTCATGTATTTTTGCTTTGTTCATACACTTGGAGAAATTTACATGTTTTTTGGGTTGGCATTCCAGCCCGAGTCTATCTAGTCCCTTTATTGGTCAACCTGGAGAAGAATATCGAGAGGTTGAGCAATGAACCAGCCGTTCTGTGTCTCCTGTTTGCACTTCAACTGTCGCCTCGGTAAAACCCTCCTTGAGAAAACCCAATTGGGACAAAACTCAAGTGAGGGGAAAAAGAGTACGACTTAGATGACGCTTTTTCTTAAAAGTTGAAGTATTTGAGGTGGGTGATATTACAGTTGTTTGGTAGTAGTTTTACTTCCATTGTTTCTAATTGGAATAACCCTTTCTTTACTGTTGTCATGATTTTGTATGGGTCATCCCAATTTGTTCCCAGTTTACCTTCTCATGGGTCCTTGCTCGCTTGTGTTTTAGCTTTGTGCACGTAGTCTCCAACTTTGAGTGGTCTGGATTTTGCCTTACTGTTGTAATAGCGTTATGCCTGTTGTTTTTGGGCGATCATCTTTATGTAGGCCATATTCCTTTGTTGAGCTCTTTTCTTCTACTTTTGTTGTTCCCCTTCCCTCTCTTGTGGGATTATCTCAAATCGGGCTCTCTGACTTCGATGGGTATAACAGCATCAGTCCTACAGACTAATAAGTAAGGAATCTCTCCTGTGCTCGTCTTCGGCATTGTTCGTTAGGCCCAAAGTACTTCTGGTAGTAATTTCGAAATGGCCCATTTGCATCTTTGAGTTTTTTTTCATGATGTTTAATATTGATTTGTTGGAGGACTCTTATTTCCCGTTACCAGTGGGGTGGTACGATGTTGAGAGTATTCTTTTGATATGTAATTTCTCAAAAAACTCGGCGGCCTTTTTTCCTGTAAATTGGGGTCTGTTGTCACAACTGATCTCTTTGGGGAGCCCAAAACGGCATACGATCTTTCTCCATATGAAGGTGATCATTTCTTGTTCGCGTATTTGGGCGAATGCTTCTACTTCTATCCATTTAAAAAAATAGTCAGTTAAAAGTAAAAGACATCGTACGTTACCTCACCCTGCCGGGAGGGGGCCCACGACGTCTATTACCCGTTTGATAAACGGCTAAGGGGAAGTGACTGAGTGGAGGTGGTTGCCAGCTTGGCGGATCATTAGGGCGTACTTTTGGCACTGCTCGCATTTTTTTTACGAAATCTATTGCCTCTTTTTTCATAGTGGGCCAGTTGTATCCTGCCCATATGAGACATCTGACCAAATCTCGATTGCCAGAATGAGCTTCGCAATGGACTTTGTGGACTTCTTCAAGGACGCACCGCGTCTGATTTGGGCCTAAGCATTTCGCTAGGGGGGCCGCCATACGTCCTCTTGTATAGGTATTTATGAATAATATTATACTTGGCTGCTTGCATTTGAAGTTTAATGGCTTCTTTTTTATTATCTGGGAGTACGCCATCCTGTAATGTAATAATACGGTTCTGCCAGTCCCAAGTCAGTTTATGGTTCTTACCTCGATTTGATCAATCGATGAGTTCAGGAGGTGGACCATATTTCTTTCTCCGGTTGTAATATTTTTGGTGGATGCTGCCAATTTAGCGAGGTCATCCGCCTTGTTGTTCTGTGCTCGAGGGATCTGGTCAAGCTAACATTCGTCAAAATCGGGCAATAGCTTACAGATCTCGATCTGGTATTTTTGCAATCTTTGCTCTTTAATATGGAAAGACCTTGTGACTTGGTTTACGATGAGTTGATAATCGCAACATAGTCCTACCCGTCTCGCCTGTATTTGAGTGCTAGCTTTAACCCTGCAATTACAACCTCATACTCATCCTTGTTGTTAGTCATGTCCAGGCATCTTATGGATTGGAGAATCTATTTGCCGGTCAAAACCTCGAGTACGAGTCCTAATCTGGATCCTGGTGCGTTAGAAGTGCCATCGGTGTACAGGACTTAGAGGTCTCGTGTTTGGGAAGAAGTGTGGGCAACTTCTTTTTCAACTTTGAGCATTTATTTTTGCGCTAAAGTCGGTGACAAAGTCAGCAAGAACTTGTGACTTTATCGTTGTTCGTAGTTGATATGTGATATCATGCTCGCTTAGTTCTATAGCCCATTTAGCCAACCTACCTTATAGCTCGGGTTTATGCAAAATACTTCTTAATAGGAAAGTTGTGACTACCGAGATGGGGTGGCACTAGAAGTAGGTTCTAAGCTTACGTGAAGCTACGACCAACACCAGGACTATTTTTTTGAGGTGAAGGTACCTCGCCTTGGCGTCGACTTGTGTTTTGCTAATATAATAGATGGGAGACTGTGTACCTTTATTTTCTTATACCAGGACTTCGCTCACAGCTACTTCGGATAAGTCAAGGTAGACGAGGAGACGCTCCTTAGGTTCTGGTTTTGAAAGCAATAGTGGCGATGATAAGTAAGCTTTCAATTACTTTAGGTCTTGGGCGCACTCATAGGTCCATTGAAGGTCATCATCCTTTTTCAGTATGCTTGACAATTTGTGGCACCTATCGGATGATCATGAAATGAACCTTGAAAGGGCGGCGATACGGCTAGTCAACCTCTGAACATGTTTTTTCGTGGTCAAGTGCTTTGCTATCCCTTCGATGGCTTTGATTTAGTCGGGGTTGACCTCAATACCTCGATATGACACTAGGAAGCCCAAGAATTTTCCTGAAGCCACACCGAACACACACTTTTTGTGATTTAGTTTCATTATGTATTGCTTGAGTATTTCGAAGGTGTCTCTCAAGTGATTGATGTGGTCTTCTTTCCTTCTATATAGACTTTCATCGTTTTTCCGAGTGGGTCTTTGAATATATTTGTTACCAACCTTTGGTACGTTGCTCTTGCTTTCTTCTGTATGAAAGGCATGACACTGTAGCAGTACATCCCTTGATAGGTGATGAAATTGGTTTTCTCCTGATCCTCATCTTCCATGAGGATCTAATTATAACATGAGTTGGCGTCCAGAAAATTCAGCAATTCGTGCCTGGTCGTCGCACGATGAGTTGGTCGATATGGGTCAAGGGAAATGAATCTTTCCGGCAAAATTTATTCAAATCTTTAAAGTCCACTCACATTCACCACTTTTCATTTTTCTTTTGCACCATGACCACATTGGGAACCCATTAAGGACACTTTGACTCCTTGACGGAGCCATTTTCCAATAATTTTCTGACTTCTTCGCGTACTGCATCGTTGAACTTATGTCGGACCTGTCTCACCGGGGGTGGAGTGAGTCAACATTCAATTTGTGCATGGAGATTTCCTTCAGGATACCTGGCATATCTACATGGCTAAAAGCAAACAAGTCCACGGTAGTGGTTAAGAAATTGATGGAGTTTACCTAGTTCTTGAAGCTTGTAGCCGATGTAGGCTTTCTTGTTGTGGTAGTTGTCCTCTAATTGAATGGGCTCGAGGTCTTCTATGGTCGATCCCGCGGATTCGACCGTATCAGGGTCTTTGATGACGTCCTTGTCAGATCTCGACCTAGTTGATTTCTATGCCTCTTTTTCTTTGTCCTTCATTTGTTGAGTGACCATAAAGTCTATAACGATGCGGTAGCATTCCCAGGATGTGCGTTGTTTCCCCCATATACTGAATATTCCCCATGGATTTGGGAATTTGATGACTTGGTACAAGCTGGAGCGGATGGATCTCATGGTGTGTATCTATGGTCGCCCTATTATTGCGTTGTATGTTGTGTCTTATTCCATGATATGGAATGTGGTTTCCAGAGTGACTCCACCTGCTTGGTCGGGGACTATGATCTCGCCGGACGTTCGCTAAACTATCAAAACCTGTTAGCGTGACATAGTACATCACTATCGTATCCTCGAGTTTTATTTGTGCAATTACTCGAGGGTGAATAATGAATGTGCCGCTTCCCTCATCTACCATAATATGTCTCACATTGGTATCTAATATTCGTAGAGTGATAACAAGGGCATCATAGTGAGGGAAAGCAAAACCATTGGTATCCAGCTTATCGAAGATGCTACTTTCTTCAAGTTCGTCATATAGTTCATAGGTGATTGATCGTTTGAGCTTGTGGACTGTGGTGAATTTCACATTACCGATAGAGGCATCGTCACTGCCGCCAATGATCATATGGATGGTTCGGCTTAGCGAGGGCGATTTTGGTGGTCCTTGATGTTGTTCACGTCCTCTGGTAAAATTGGTCCGTCCTCGGTCACTCAGCAACTCTTTGAGGTGTCCTTGTCATAGCATGTTTACGACCTGCTACCTTAGAGCAATTCAATCCTCGATTTTGTGTCCTCGCTCTTTGTGGAATTCATACAGGGCATCTGATTTTCTAGTATTCGGGTCTAACCTCATCTTTTACGAAAACTTCACCTTAGGTCCGAGCTTCTCTAAGGTGTAGACTATTTATGTAGGTGATACACAAAAATTACGAGTGGATAATAAGGGGGACATACCTCTTTTGTTCCGGTAAGTCCTTGCTCTTGGTTGGGATGAGCCTTTTTTGATCTTTCCTAGATTCGGCTTGTACCAAGGTCAGTCGATGAGCCCATTAAGGTCATCCTTGTCTGCTCGGACTTCGGCACAATATGTGTTGTGTATTTCATCCCAAGTAGTTGGGGGTACTTCATACGTCGACTTAACAACTTTCTTGTCGCCCTTAAGCCATTTATGCTCAGCCTGTTCTAGAAAGCTGCGACGATTATTCCTTTCAATATATTAGGTAAGTTCACTCTTACTTGGGCGAGGAAGTCCCTTAGTCCTTATCCCGACGATTGTTTAATAGCGAATATGTCGTTCATTCTCGCCTCTGCCTTTTTGGCCCCAGCATGGGCGTTACGAACTTATCGTCCATTTCTTCGAATGTTTTAATGGAACACGCCGGCAGTTGTGAGTACCATGTTAAAGCTCCTCCAGTAAGGGTCTCGCCAATTTTTTTCAACAAAATGGAGGATACTTGTTCCTTGCCGAGTTCATTTCCTTTCACGGGCGATGACGTAGTGAGTTACATGGCCTTCGAGATCGGTCATACCATCATATATCTTTAGGTAAGGTGGCATTTAGTAGGTCTTTGTTATGGAATGCAGGGTGGCTTCATTATTGTATGGCTGCTCGACGAACTGGCCACCATCTCTCTTTGCCAGGATCTTCGGGGCACTTGGTATCTTGTTGACCCATTCTTGATGTTCTCTCATTTGGTCTCGAAGTGCTTTGTTCTCGTTCTCCATTTCCTCTTTCTTTTTTAAAATGGATGTGAGGGTGCCGTCACCTTCACTATTAATGAAGTTATTAGCAATACCTATTGCCGGAGGAGGGAGCGGGTCATGCCGATCGACCGTTAGTGGTATAACACAAGTCCGTGCATTTTCTACAATCGTATCTTGAGCGGGGTTATGGAGGATGTTGGTTAGTGTGTCAGTCAGACAAGACTCGAGGTGCTTTTTTACTGCTGGTGGCGTCTCTTCCACCACAGATGTGGAAGCTCCTTTACCGAGAGATGTTGTGATGCTACAGTGAGGAGGAGGTGATCCACCTCGCATGGGGGAAGCAATGGGCGTTGTATCCTCGCCCTCTACTTCGGATATCTCATTGATGGTATTGAAGAGATTGGTTGTAAGGTGGCCCATTATCCTCGCTCTTTCTTCTCTGTTACATGCCATATCATATCTGTGCATACAAGGAAAAAGGGATCTTGTTCTTGGGTTTTTTTTAGCAATCCGTATTAGTCACAGATCTAGAAGAAACTAAAAATTTTACTACGAAATCCCTACAGACGGTGCCAAATTGTTTGACCAAATAATATAAACTTTCGGTTAAACTATTTAATTTTATATAATAGGGGGGTTAAACTTAGTTAACGATAATAATTGTAGATATGAAACTTGACAACACGGGTAACATGAGCTGGAGTTAGTATGATATTGCAAATGACTCATATTTAACAATCCAAAAGATATTAGCAATAATGGAGAAATAACTAGCAATAAATAACAACAAAAAACATTTAAGTAAATAAAGAGAACAATTCACCCAATAATGAATGAGATGGATGATTATTCCTCCTGAGAATGATGAGTGACAGATAAATCTTAGAATGTTCGAACTATTCTCGGATCTGATGGAAAAGTGTAGAATAATATGAATATGACTACTGATGAAAAGGTAAAGTTTGTATCTTTACTAGAGAGAGAGAGAATCTTCTTCTGAAAAGTGTTCTTATCCAGTGAATATTACATGCCTTATCATCTTAGTTCTTTTTCTATTTATACGAGACATATTCCTAAAAAAACCTAATAGTACAAGTGAAGAGAATATATGATAGAATATTCTCTTCAATATCCTATTTCAAACACTAATCGTTACAGTCTTTACACAATAATTGGCCTTGGTCATGGTTGACACCTCGGCCTTGAACCTTGTTGTTCCTGGTCGACCTCGACCGATTCTTTCATTAGGGCTATATTACCCAAAGTATCCTTAGAGCATGTTTTGTTCTATACACAAACCATCTCAAGCGACCTTCTTTCCTTTTATTCTCAGTATGTGCTACTTGCGTCTTCTGACGATAATAATAATTTTTAATCTTATCTAATCTTGTGTGACACTACATTCATTGAACAGTCATATTTTGCAACACCCATCTTGTGGATGTGTTAAACTAGCAGTCCAACATTCACTACCATATAGCATAGCCGGTCTTATAGTTGTTCTATAGAATTTAACTTTCATTTTAGTAGGCATCCTTTTATCACATAACACCCCAGCGGCACTTTTCTATTTCAACTATCAAATTTAATCATATAAGTAATGTCACACATCTTTTTTACCATCCCGACAGGGTATTCTAGGGAGTTTTTTCCAATTTAAGTGACAAACAAAACTGGACTATTTATACTAAAATCAGAGTCGCCACTTGGGATAATTTATGGTGTCCCAAGTCACCGTTTTAAAATCCCGAATTGAGGAAGGTTGACTCTGATTTATGGTCTATAAACATAGAAATCCGGGTAAGGAATTCTATTAACCTGGGAGAAGGTGTTAGGCATTCCCGAGTTCCATGGTTTTAGCACACTCGCTTTAATGATACTTGTCTTAATCAAATTATTTAATTACTCATTTTAGAACCTATGTGTATTTGCCTTTTTAATTAAGAAATTATCTTGAAACAGGTCACGCGTACGTGAACCCATTTGTTTGGCGCGTCAAAATTTTGTCACGCAAACGTGTCTACAATTAATAACGCTTTGTTATTATTAAGAACTTTTGGTCGAAGTTGCGCGAACGCATACTTCGATTTTGTTTTTAGAATCGTAATTATGTTACGGGAACGTGTCCACAATCACAATGATATATTAAAAGCACGCCTAAAGCAAGCTACGAGCGTTCAAAGTGTTTTCTACACTAACAATGAATATTAACATCCTAAAACATGCTGCTAGTGAATATAGGCAAGAAACATAGCGATAGACAATTAAGAGCTCGATTTCATAAACTTTAGCACCCGAGCCCCTTTAATCTAATTTGACATAGTTTAGTTGACGAATAGCAACCCAATCTCTATACTGTAACAAAATCATGTTTAGCTATAACCAATTCGAGCAAACATACGAGTAGATAACTAAATGAGCAAATTCAAAACTATGAAAAACAATTGCACAAACAACAGGATCATATCACTGAACGAGCATTTAACATTAAGCTTGAATAAAACGGATAGAAGATGATAGAATTGGACCTCAATATAGCCGAAAAGTTGGTTGTTTCAATGTTTAATACTCAAAAATGTGAGGAACCACGGACGAAACCTAAATTAGCACCAGAAACTCAACCAAACCAGATTTAAACCCATACTATAATCACTGTTCACGCTGGAATCGAGTAGCCGAAATAGTCTTTTAGCCTTCTCAGTTCTCATGTTTTGAAATTGGTGTTCATTTTAATCTCAAGTACCCCATCACATTTACGAAATCTTTTGAAAGAGCATCAATTGACAGTGTTTTTGACTATTGATAAATAATACTCCCTCTGTTTTAATTTATGTGAACCCATTTGACTGGGCACGGAGTTTAAGAAAAGAGAGAAGACTTTTGAACTTGTGGTGCAAAATGAAGCACATATATTTTGTGTGGCTATAAATCATTGCATAAAGGTAAATTATTTTCAAATAGGGAAAGGGGTCATTCTTTTTGGCACGGACTAAAAAGGAAATAGGTTCACATAAATTGAAACGGAGGGAGTAGTAACTATAAATGGCCAAAGTTTAAAAATGGATAGAGCTATTTTGGTGCTTAAAAATGACTGGTTTGAGCTACTATTTTCATGTACTTGGAGCTAGATTTACAGGAGGTTGCAACAGAAGTTGGAGGAGAATCCAACGCTGTTTTGGTGCTTGAAAATGACGTAACCTCGTGGTGATGTTATAGTCGCCGGATCTTGACGTTCGACAGAGGCAGCATCGGCCAGTTCCTGTCCATACCTTGTCATTTTTGGGTGCTGCTTGCCGTCGACGATGGTTAGAGAAGGTAGGTGTGGTAGTTTGAGGAGGTCGCTGGTTGTTGTGGTTGCAGATTCTAGGGTTTTGGTTCTTGGTTGAAGAAAAAGAAGAAAGGGTCAGTGGTTTTAGGTTAAGGAGCAGCCATCGAAGTTAACTCTTCTGCAGCTATGGAAGTTAACTCTTCTCCTCTGACGAAGAAGAAGATCTATAGGGGGTGTGGGGTCTATCCTATGTTCAGCGGCTGGCAACTCCTAATTATTCATAGGTTTTTTTGGTTTATGCGGCTCCCAGGTTTTAGGCGTTAGGTCCCCTCTTTGACTAGGGATTTTAGGTTATTTTTTTTTGTGTAGTGTGCTGATGGGTTATGGTTTGGGATTTTGGGTTAATGGGCTAAAAGATTGGCTTAATTGGGCTAAAAGCAAGATTAAATTAGTCCAACAAATTAATTCTATTCCCTCCTCCTTTTTGTATATAAAAATAATATAGCAAACAAGATAAACTATTAAAAGTACTACTTAATCTTACTTAAGAAAATAACTATTAAAATAACACTAACCGTTAAAACAAACCTATTTTTGGGTATTTTTTCAAGATTAAAAATGACTACAAAACATTAATGAAACTATTTTTTTGTAATTTTTATTTTTTGTGATAAAATAAAGTTAAAGGGTCAAAACTAATTAAAATAGCGACATTAGGCCTAAACTAAATATTTAAATGCTAAAATATGTAAAATCTTGGGGAGGGTCAAAAATCACATGTCTACAGCTGCCCCGCTTTGACTGAAAATACGAAGTATTTTCAGACAAAGAACGACTAGACAGGTTTTTTAACCGACCCTTATTTAGGGAGACCAAAAACTAAGAGAATGGAGAATGTGACCGAGCCCTGGTATCTAAGCTGCCTACATATCCTTGGCTATAAAGGAATCAGTCCACGTGTAGTTCAGAAGTAGAAATAGTGATAGCTTATACCAAGGTGGAGAGCCGATTGAGGTGCCATTCCGTCGAGGTTCTGGCCTGCGGTCCTGTTATTACATCAAAATCAAAAAAATTAAAAAGACTAACTAAGCTTGTCAACTAAGAGTTACAAGAATCCTACCTATAAGTCTTCTGAAGCTTGATCTTGAGTCTTGAATGGTTCTTCATGCGGACTCTGATCTGAACCTTGATGCTTGTTAGCTGCAGATATTAGTTTATTATTCCACGGCTTCTTCGGATAAAGACCGGACACGTCATGATCTTGACTTAAGTCATGTCATGAGCAGTTGACATCTTTCACCTGCTTCTGCATTTGGATTCTTTTTTTTTCTTTTCTTTTATCCTGGATTAAGACTACTTCTGCTGGTCATCTCAGACTGTTGACTCATATTCTTGCCGTGAGCTTCTGCTACTTCTAACTTGAATTGAATTCTGAAATGACTTCCCTTGTACTCCAGGTGGGCGCCTGCTACTGACTTGAAGCTTTAAATAATTCCGAAGTGAATTCCCTTGTTCTCTAGGTGGGTGCCTGTAATCAAAACAACAAAACAAATAAAATTTTCTGCCGCAGTTTGCACTAGAAAGATTTGTGAGTTGTTAGCAAAATTGTAAACCACTTGTGCTATTGATGCAATGATGAGAGTAAACTAAAGACTCGACTAGGATGTGCGTCTCCTGTAAGTAAAACCAAGAAAATATGACTAACAAATGCTTCTGCCAAAAATAAAAGCTGAATGACGCAGATTAGGAAGTGCGTCTACGACGGGTGAAACTTGAATGAACCAAACTAGGAAGTGCGTCACCTAAAGCTGAAACTTGAATGAAACAAAACTAGGAAGTGCGTCTCCTAAGGCTAAAACTTGAATGAACCAAACTAGGAAGTGTGTTTCCTAGGGCTGAACTTAAGTGACCCAACTAGGAAGTGCGTCTCCTAGAGGCGAAATCTCAATTTAGGAAGTGCGTCTCCTAAAACAAAATATAACTTGAAAGACCCAGACTAGGAAGTGCATCTCCTACAAGTAAAACTTCAACGAACCAGACTAGGAAGTGCGTCTCCTAGGGCCGAACTTAAATGACTCAAACTAGGAAGTGCATCTCCTAGGGGTGAAATCTCAATTTAGGAAGTGTGTATCCTAAAACAAAATATAACCTGAAAGACCCAGACTAGGAAGTGCATCTCCTAGGAGCGAAACATCAATGACTCAAAGTAGGAAGTGCGTCTCCTAGGAATGAACTTAAATGAACCAAAAAGGAAATGCGTCTCCTAGTGGTAAAATCTCAACTTAGGAAGTGCGTCTCCTAAAACAAAATATAACTTGAAAGACCCAGACTAGGAAGTGCATCTCCTACAGGTAAAACTTCAATGAACCAAACTAGGATGTGCGTCTCCTAGGGCCGAACTTAAATGACTCAAACTAGAAAGTGCGTCTCCTAGGGGAGAAATCTCAATTTAGGAAGTGCGTCTCCTAAAAAAAAATATAACTTGAAAGACCCAGACTAGGAAGTGCGTATCCTAAGGGTGAATCATCAATGAACCAGACTAGGAAGTGCGTCTCCTAGGGGTGAAACATCAATGAACAAGACTAGGAAGTGCGTCTCCTACGGCCGAACTTGAATGTCTCAAACTGAAATACGTCTCCTAGGGGTGAAATCTCAATTTAGGAAGTACGTCTCCTAAAAAAATATAACTTGAAAGACCAAGCCTAGGAAGTGCGTCTCCTAGGGGTGAAACATCAATGACTCAAACTAGGAAGTGCGTCTCCTAGGAATGAACTTAAATGAACCAAATAAGAGGTGTGTCTCCTAGTGGTAAAATCTCAATTTAGGAAGTGTGTCTCCTAAAACAAAAATATTAATTGAAAGACCCTAACTTGGAAGTGTGTCTCCTAACGGGTAGAACTTAAATGATTTCAACTATGAAGCGCGTCTCCTGAAAGTGTATCCTGAAAGACCCAGACTAGGAAGTGCATCTCCTAGGGGTGAAACTCAATTTAGGCAGCGTGTCTCCTAAAACAAAAATATAACCTTAAACACCTTGGCTAAGAAGTGCGTCTCCTAAGGGTGAAACTCAATTTAGGAAGTGCATCTCCTAAAACAAAAATATAACCTTAAAGACCCAGGCTAGGAAGTTCGTCTCCTAAGGGTGAAACCTCAATTTAGGAAGTGCATCTCCTACAACAAAATATAACTTGAAAACCTAGACTAGGAAGTGTATCTCCTAGGGGTGATGTGTGATCTTCTCGATAGCCTCTGCGTAAGCAGAACTGGGGCATTACATCTGAAAAATTCAAGCTTCCAAGCTTTGATACGAACATAGCTTTCATCCCTATTTCAGACAAAGAAAACTTGTGATTTTAAACATGGTGGTTGATTTGTGGCCTTGACTTTGAGGGCGATTGCTCCTTCACTTGCCATGATAACGTTGATTTCAACTTGAAAGACATTGCTTGTTTATTGAGTAATCACTTTCTCTGTCACCTTTATCACAAAAAATACCTCTGATTCACTCAAACTCAATACTCTCTATCTGTTGCATTGCTCATGAATTGACATATACCGAACCTTTACATTTCACATGAATCCCAAAGCACATTGATTGTTACCAACTTAGTGCGCTTGCTGTCCTTTCCTGACTAAAACCATTTTGATGTACTAGCCAGACTCTGCTTTGTGCAATTGGAAAGCTGATAGCAAATTTTAAAGTTATTTCTCACTTGTTCTGACCAAACAGACTCAGGAAGAGGGAGCAAACAAGACAAAAAGAATAGAGTAAAGGACAATGGAAAGAGATCATTCCTAACAAGAAAACTGCAAAGTAGAAACTTATCAGATGTGGATACCAACTCTAATAACTATGACATGCACATTTGGATTAAGTGGCCTAATCTATCAAGCAACTCTAATGTTCAAATCTTGTTGTGCCTTTTCACCGTAAAACTGGGCTTCAATGCTCCGATTATCCTATTTGATTCACGGTTCTTATTCGACTTGTAGTGCTCGAAGGGTTTTCACCATCAAGCCTCTCTCATTTGTTCTTTCTCTCAACTTATTGTCACCTTATGATGCCTGTGAAGGTTTTCACCAATAAGACTCTCTCATTTTGTTCTTTTCTTCTTATTTCCTCTGATTCTGTAAATGACAAGGCATTAACTATGGTAAAAATATCATATGCTCTTGGCATGTCTAAACTCAGCACTCTCAAAGATTATCTAGGAGGTCTTTTTTGGATTGTAATGTGGCTTTTGGACAGGGTTAGAATGAAAGGATATCATAAAGGCTCAAAATAACTAAGACAAAGGGGTTAATTTATTTATAACTTTTGGAATCCATTACTTTGCCCCAATTTCTAAAATAAGGAAATTTGTTTTTTTTTTCTTTTTTTCTTCGATGGAGTTACTAAGAAAGATTGCACCACTTTCGACTTCGTGAGATTGACATATTTTATTTGGTATGATCGAACCGTAAAGCTGCCTACGTATCTTATGGTGATAAGAATCAGGTCAAACGTAGTTCACAAGACTAATTTTTGTTACTATTTGCCTCTTTCTTTTTTCTTTTTTCTTTTTTTCTTTTTTTCTTTTTTTATCTTTTTTTTCTTTATCTCTATTTTTCTATTCTTCTTTTTTTGAATTTTCTTTTTGGAATGAACTTTCTAAAAAAACCTATGGGGACATGAATTTTTTTCTTTTTATGACTCCGACTTGATTCCAAAAGAGGGGAGGTAAAAGAAATCAGTACATGCTCAAAAGGGTATTTGAATGGTATAAGTGTTTGGGTAGCTGAAAGAGGGCCTCCCGATCCCTAAAAATACTAAGTACAACACATGCAACTTGAAATGAAAAAAGGAACATCACACACAATATTTCTTTTATAGCTTCGGCATTGATATCACTGATATGCTTACCATTTTGTTTTAGTGCTTTATCAAGTACAGAATCCTCGTTGGGTAATTTCTTCTTCACAGTGGATACCTCCGTCGGCTTGGAGCAAAATCCCTTGGCTTATCTTGTTACTTGAGATGCGCTAGAACTCAAAGTTGCTTGCTTCAAATTGTTGGGACGCACTCTCTTGCAACAAATTCTTGACATCCTATTAACTTCCCAAATTATCTACCCCGGTTCACACAGTCGGGCTTTAAATGATATCAAAGTGTACAAATATGTACTCATTTGCCTCAAATGTCCCTATCATCTTTAAAATTATTTCATTGCTTCATGATTAAACTAACTTTTAAGACCAGACCTAGAATTATGCGTGCATGTCATGTCACTAGAGTCAGAAGGAAAAGAACTATAAAAGAAAAAGAGAACTAAACAAAAAGGACTAGAAATAACAGAAAACAGAAAATTGCATTAGACAGCCGGTGAAAGGGTTTGAACAACAAAACAAGTAAAATAAACTAGGGTTACAACTTTGGAACAAAACCAGACAACATTAAATGAGCTACTATGACTAAACAAACTAGGCAAAATAAAAGGATAGAAGGGTTTAAGCCACAAGAAAATATCCGGATTACAATCCTGAAATAAACCGGACAACAGAAACGACAACAAAATAAACCAAAAAGACTCCTCCCTGGCTAGCCAAGAAAGGAGCATCTTTCTAATCACGAAACTCAACATGTTAGCCACTGAATTCTGCATCAACAGCACTAGGACCTTCACAAGTCTTCATCACATTGACCTTAGCAAATTGCTTTTGGGTCCCTTTTACCAGCTTGTTCTTAAGATCAACTTCTGAAACCGAGAGTGATAGCGCCGAAAGCTTTGCAGCAAGTGGCCCTCCGAGGATCTCAGAAAAGTTCTCATATTCCTGTTCAACACAAATCATACCCACCATATGCTTCTCATAATGAACAGGCAATGGACTTTGGCTAGTGTCTACTGCATCTGGATTTTGCACGATAATGTCACCTGCCTCAATAAGCTTCTGAATTGCTCTTTCATATTCCAACACTTTTTTGTGTTGTGACCCCGGGCACTAGAGAAGTATGTGCACCTTTGAGAACAATCAGAATTCTTTGGAACAGGGTTCGACATTTTTATCTGAATCGGCTTCAACATGTCCAATTGCCTCAGCCTTTGGAAAAAATTAGCATATGATTCTCCAATAGGAGTGAAAGTCTTTTCTTTTTCCTGTTGCCTTTTCATTTTGTACTCTGGACTCAGTTGGAACCTTTTGCAGGTAGGTGGTTGATATGCTTAAGGAGGCGGGTAAGATATTTGTGGAAATGGTGCAGGCCATCGCGGGTCCTGTGGATGTGGAGCATATGGAGGTGCACTGTGGATGGAGTACTGGAAGGTAAGGTGTGACTTTGGGGATTTTGTAGAGAGAAGTAGCATTGGGAAGGATTATCTGGAGCACAGGGATATCCATAGGGTCGATATTGATGCTGAAAGCATTGAGAGGGAATGGCTACTGGATCTTGTCGTTGGCGGGGCTCAACAACATCTTTTCTATTTCTCTTTCTTCCACCCAAACTTACTAAGATATTTTGAATGCCTTTTTTAGTATCTTTAAATGCAGAATAATTCATGATTTTTCCTGACTTGATTCCTTCCTCTACCACCTCCCTCATTTTTACCACACTATTGAAAGGTTTACCTAAGGCTGGGATCAAATGACTAAAGTAGGTGGGCCCCTATGCTTGTAGGAAAAGCTCAACCATTTCTTCTTCACCGATCTGGGGACTGACCCAAGCAGCTTTTTCTCTACATCTGAGCCCAAACTCCCTAAAACTTTTCTCGATTTCTTTTCCATCTTAGATAGGGAGGAGCGATCTGGGATAATGTCTAGATTATACTGAAAGTGTTGAACAAAATCTTTGGCCTTGTCATCCCATGCATGCCACTTATTGACATCTTGACGAGTATACCATTCCAAGGCTGCCCCAGTCAAGCTCTCACTAAAATATGCCATCAACAAATCATCTTTCCCGCCAACACTTCTCATTTCACTACAATAACCCCTTAGATGGGCTACTGGATCTCCATGCCCATCATACAAGTTAAACTTTGGCATTTTAAACCCTGCGGGCATATGAACATCAAGGAACATACACAAGTCATTGTAAGACATGATAATTCTATTTCCCACCCCTTGCATGCTCCTTAAGGACTGTTCTATACCTTTCAACTTCCTATATATCTCATCTCTCCCTTCTCTTCCTGTGAACTAACTTTTCATTTTCAACATGAGGCTCATTTCGAGGGCTATGATTGTATGAGTCAGGGATCTTGTAGGAAACCTCTAAGCGGTAATCATGACTTTTGAGTGACTGTTCATTGTTGGATCTATGAAGGGAATATTATTGAGAAGTTGTGATCGTGGGGATAATGGATATGACAGGAGGGAAATTTTTGGGAAAGGTAGTCGGAGGACGAGTGATAGAGCTACTAGGGTGGTTGGAAAAGTTGTGATAAGCGGGAGAATTTGGAGAGTATGGGGTATTATCTGGCACTATAACCGGAGTTTGGGTAAGGGTAGCATCTAGGAAGTTAGGTGGTGGCGGGGGTGGTGCCTTCCCAGTCATCCAAGCCTGATACATGTCCGACATGTGTTATCTTAACATCCTTACCTCTTCAACCAACCCATTGTCCTGTTCAACCAATTGCTTTTCGGAATCGGTATCAGCCAACTCAACTCTGTTGTTGTCTGCCATTGGCTTTCAACTTTATGTTATAGATAAGAGTTACCACTTTAAGAACCACAAACCAACCACCCTTCTGCAATAATGAAGATAACAAAGAGGAACAAAATGAAGTCATCATGTTAGCGTTAGGGAATTTAACAACTAAAAATATCACATTATATGCAATGCACCTAGCAACAATTAACGGTTCTAAAATGACTTTGAGGGTCACAAGGTCACTTGGCATCATCCTAATTTTGTTCATTTCAATCTTCTCTTTTCTTTCTTTTCTAGCACTTCTTGGCTTGCTCATTTTCCTTCCTCTATTTCTAATGATTCGATAAAACACTATGTAGGATTGCCTACGTATCATGACGCCACATGAATCAGATCTTTGCGTAGATTGAAAAAATCGAGAATAGATTAAATAAACTAACGATCTCTTTTTTTTTCTCTTTTTTTCTCTTTTTTTTAACCTTAATGACTATTATGATGAGAAAAGAGAAATAAAAGAAGCAAAATATTTTTTTTTAATTTTCTAGATTTAATGTTCTATATCCTATTCTAAACTCAAGCTTAAACGAGCATATATTTTTTTTTTCTTTTTGAAATAAATACTCTATGAAAAATTATTAAGGAAAATAACCTAGACGAGGAAAAATATTTTGATTCTTCTTTTTTTTTTTAGGGAGGAAATCTAAAGAACGAACCAAAGAAAAACATTTTGAATTATCGTTTGATATCCTGAAGAAAGATGTCGAAACAAGAAATGAAAAGGATAAAAATATTTTTGGATTTCAGTTTTTGATTACCTAAGGGAGAAACGCTAAAGATAAATAAAAGATAAAGTATGTTTTTTTTCTTCTATATACAATGTCTTAAAGTTCTAGTAAAAATAAAAATAATATATTTTTGTTTTTTTATTATATATTTCCCAAAAAAGAACCTCAAAAGAAAATCTAATTGGATTTTTGAATTTATTTCTTCAAAGAAATCTTTTAAAAAGATACTTAAAGAAAATTCTCTCTCCTTTTTCTTTTTGAATTTTTAGTCTTAATATACTAAAGAAAATACAAAAGTAATTTTTATTTTGAGTTCTAGATATTAATTTCCTATAGGAAAACCACCTCAAAAGAATTTTTTCTTTCTTTCTAGAATTAGCATTCAAAAGAAAACTTCTAACGGAAATATGAAAGCGCAAAATCACTTCTTCTTTATTTTTTGGATTTTTGATTTATAACATATTTTTTCAAATACAAAATAGGAAGTACAATAACTATAACAAACTCTAAAATTACCTAAAAGACTCGATATTACTATACAAAACTAGAACGTAAAAGACGACATAGAAAGAAAAACAGACTCAAATCATTAAAAAAAATAAAACAAAATCTCCTTAAGCAAACTCCTAAATGAGAGATCCTGACTGGATGGTCCCGGGGTGTCTGTCATGCTCAAACTCCGGTAAGTAGATCCACATTTGTATAAGAAAATTAAGACCAAATAAAGTTAAAGACCTAGAACACTATGTGAGTTTCCAGTTGGACGCATGCAAGACATGATTGTGACTATTTTTATAAAATTAACGTATGTGGCTAAAAGTGGCTAAAAATGCTAGATTTGGCTAAGATCTCGCGAAGCCAAAAACCTAAGACTTACTAGGAAGACCGGACCCTATGTGGGTTGCCTACGTATCCCGTCCCGAGAGACGAGAATCAGGTTCGCGTAGTTCGGGAAGATTGGATACGGGCGAGAATTAAAAAAAACATCTAATTTAGAAAAAATATATTTTTTTGTCTTTTTTGAAAAATGATGAAACAGGTAAACTCTTTTTGATTTTTTTATTTTTGAAAAATAATGGGAAAGTGAAAAATCATTATGGATTTTTCATATATATTTTTGTCTTTTTCTTTAAAAAAATGTGAAAGAAAAACAAAACTGGGTTCTACTTGCTGTATTTTCAAACTTCACCCTCTTTTCTTTCTCATTTACCCTCATCCATCATTGGTCTGTCAAATAACTCTTTTACCCTTGAAGAAATGCAATATGTAGCACATAGGATGCATCAAGATGGTCTATTATTTTTGGGTACACTTGTCCTAGACGGACTCAACCTCCCTTAAGTCAAATGCACGTGATGCAAATAAATGTACCTACTAGGGATCTGGCATGAGGCTATGTTATTTTATGTTTAAACCCGGGATTGTATTCTCGACCTAGCTTACCCGAGCGGACAATTCGAGCCGAAGAAAGGAAACGTACAGGGAGCACGAAAGTCTACACGGCCTTGTTGCTAGCCCATCCTCATTATATTTGGTATAAATTCTAACAAAAAATTGGGTCATGCGTAAGTATGCACCATATTTTCATGAGCTCAAAAAGGAGGCGTAAGAACACATTTTAATATAATTCAAGTAATATCAAAGAGGTAAATAAATGACAATTAACACATTAGGTCCACAAAATACTGTAATATCAACAAAATAAAGCCAAGTAAAATCATATTAAAAAGCTCGAATTCTTGAAACCTGAACCAGAGATTCTGGGTTCTTATCCTCAGCAGAGTCGCCTGAGCTGTCACACCTCCTTTTTACCACCCCGAGAGGGTATATAAGGGAGTTTTTTCCAATTTAAGTGACAATCGAAATGAGATTATTTATATTACAATCAGAGTTTCCACTTGGGATAATTTATGATGTTCCAAGGCACCAGTTTAAAATCCCGAATCGCTGAATGTTGACTCTTATTTATGGTCTGCGTACACATAAATTCGGATAAGGAATTTTATTAATCCGGGAGAAGGTGTTAGGCATTCTCGAATTCCGTGGCTTTAGCACATAGCTTTAATCATACTCGGCTTAGTCAAATTATCTAATTACTTATTTTAGAACATATGTGTATTTGCCTTTTTTAATTAAGAAATTATCTTGAAACAGGTCACGTGTACGTATACCCATTTGTTTGGCGCTTCAAAACTATGTCATGCGAATATGTCCACAATTAATAACGCTTTGTTATTATTAAGAAAGTTTGATCGAAGTTGCACAAATGCATACTCCGATTATTTTTTAGAATCGTAATTATGTCACGTAAACGTGTCCACAATCATGATGATCGATTAAAAGCACGCCTAAAGCAAGCTACGAGCATTCAAAGTGTTTTCCACACTAATTATGAATATTAACGGCCTAAAACATGTTGCTAGCGAATATAGGCAAGTAACATAGCGATGGACAATTAAGAGCTCGATTTCATAAACTTTGACACCCGAGCCCCTTTAATCTAATTTGACGTAGTTCAGTTGACGAATAGCAACCCAATCTCTATATTGTGACAAAATCATGTTCAGCTATAACCAGTTCGAGCAAACATACGAGCATATAACTAAATGAGCAAATTCAAAACTATGAAAAATAACAACACAAATAACGGGATCATATCACCGAACAAACATTTAACATTAAGCTTGAATAAAACGGATAGAGGATGATAGAATTGGACCTCGATATAGACGGAAAATTGGTTGTTTCAATGTTTAACACTCAAAAATGTGAGTAACCACGTATGGAACCCGAATTAGCACCGAAAACTCAACCAAACGCGGATTCAAACCCACACTTTAACCACTGTTCACACTGGAATCGAGCAACCGAAATAGTCTTTTAGCCTTCTCAGCTCTCACGTTTTGAAATTGGAGTTCATTTCAATCTCAAGTAACCCATCACATTTATGAAATCTTTTGAAAGACCATCAATTGACAGTGTTTTCGTCTGTTGATAAATAATAGTAACCATAAACGACCAAAGTTTAAAAACGGATAGAGTTTTTCTGGTGCTTGAAAATGGCTGGTTTGAGCTACCATTTTCGTGTACTTGGATTTGGTTTTATAGTTGGTTGCAATGGAGGTTGGAGGAGAATCTGTCGCTATTTTGGTGCTTGAAAATGACGTGACCTCGTGGTGATGTTACAGTCGCCGGATCTTGACATTCGATAGAGGCAGCCGACATGTTCCCATCCAGACATGGTCATTTTTGGGTGCTGCTTGCCGCCAGAGATGGTTAGAGAAGGGAGGTAAGGTCATTGGAGAGGTCGTTGGTTGTTGTGGTTGGAGATTCCAGGGTTTGGTTCTTTGTCGAAGAAGAAGAAGAAGAAAGGGTCGTTGGTTTTTGGTTAATCTAGGGTTTTGGTTCTTTGTCGAAGAAGAAGAAGAAGAAAGGGTCGTTGGTTTTTGGTTAATCTAGGGTTTTGGTTCTTTGTCGAAGAAGAAGAAGAAGAAAGGGTCGTTGGTTTTTGGTTAATCTAGGGTTTTGGTTCTTTGTCGAAGAAGAAGAAGAAGAAAGGGTCGTTGGTTTTTGGTTAAGGAGCAGCCATGGAAGTTGACTCTTCTCCTCTCAAGAAGAAGAAGATCTATAGGGGAGTATGGGGTCTATCCTATGTTCAGCGACTGTTAGCTCCTAATTGGTCTAGGATTTTTTGGTTTATGTGGCTCCCTAGGTTTTAGGCTTTAGGTCCCCTCTTTGATTAGGGATTTTAGGTTAATTTTAATTGTGTAGTATGCTGATGGATTAAGGTTTGGGCTTTTGGGTTAATGGGCTAAGAGATTGGCTTAATTGGGCTAAAAGCAAGACTAAATTAGTCCAAAAAATTAATTCTATTCCTTCCTCCTTTTTTGCATGTAAAAGTAATATAGCAAACAAGATAAACTATTAAAAATACTACTTAATCTTACTTAAGAAAATAACTATTAAAATAACACTAACTGTTAATACAACCCTATTTTTGATATATTTTCAAGATTAAAAATGACTACAAAATATTAATGAAACTAATTTTTTATAATTTTTATTTTTTATGATAAAATAAATTAAAAGGGTCAAAACTAATTAAAATAGCGATATTAGGCCTAAACTAAATATTAAAAATGCTAAAATATGTAAAATTTTGGGGAGGGTAAAAAAATCACATATTTACAAGTAACATATCTATTTATCATTATATTTTCTTGAAATAACGAGTCTAGATATCCCTAAATATCTAATTGTTTTGCATTTTGGAACCACAATTTCGTCGAATCTCACCTCACTTTTGTTCTGCTGACTAAACTTGTAGTGCATATACTCGATCATATTTCTACTTATCTTTTAAACCCTTACTCTCTAAAGTGTTTCTTATTAGCACTCAAACTTCTGCTTGAACATAGCTGCTAAAAATCAGCAACTAACATAAAATGGTTTAAACCCCAAAACGGTTGGTATAAATTAAATGTTGATGCTAGCTACAAAGTAAACCACAAGAGCGGCCTGGGAGGCGTATTCAGGAACTCCAGTGGAAATCGGATAGTACGATTTACAAAATGCACTCATACAAATGGCTCATTGGAAGCAGAACTAATGGCTCTACTCGAAGGACTACAAATTTCTCAAGAATGGAATTTGTTCCCGCTCGAAGTGGAATCTGACTCCACTGAGATAATACAATCCATACACCACGACAATCAAATATATAATAGTATTATTAACACATGCAGGTTGTTAATCCACCAAGAGAAGGAAGTGATACTCAGGCACGTATTCCGGTAAGAAAATAAAGTGGCCCATCAGCTAGCAAAGATACATGACGAGCAAACAAAGACAAAAAAATATTTTGTGCAACCCCCCTTTTGTGTTGAATCCTATGTAAATAAAGACAAGAATGAACAATATATTTTTGTAAAGCATCTAACTACTGATGCTTGTTATACATTAGCATCACTAGGGAATCAATGTGTCCTAAGTGACACAAACAATATCTGTAATATTTTAATTCCACCGTAGTACTAATATAAAATATCCTGTTTTGCTAAAAAAATAATTCTGCTTGAACACATGTTTTGTATGACTCAACTTATTTCTTTACTCTATCTACTAGTCAGGTCTGGACTCAATGCTTTTTCTTTCAGGATGGGACGAAAGGAGAACGTTTCGAGTTTAAATAAAAATTATTATTGTTTGAATCAAAAGTTATTAAACACTTTTAAGAAAATCAATCAAAAGAGATGAAGGAGTAAATCATAATAAAAAATAATAAATCCTAGAATGATCTGTCGACGCCCCCTTTTTCCTAGGGTGAAATCGGGTTCACGACATTCGGGAAGACAACTTTTTTCCCACTTTGGGAATTGGGTTTTTTGAGAGTTTAGAGAGCTGCCACCTAATGATTATAGTGCATTAGGACAATTTTTAGAGAAAATTAAAGATGAAAACCAGAGTTTGGGTAAGGGCTTGAAATTATCTCGAGAGGAAGGTGTTAGGCACCCCTCAAGATCCACTAGTGTGGTTCCCGGCCATGCTACAATTGTGACTTTAAATGCAAATGTAAATAAATAAACAAGCAAGCATTGCAAATATAGGAAAATTGTTACAAATAGGAGTGCGAAAAGGATTTAAAGATGCTGAAACTAAATGATAACAATTTTGTAAATTAAGGAGAGATATGCAATGAGGGAGAGATCAAATAAATAATGCAAATAACTTAAGGAAATAAACAAGAGATGGAAGTTCGAAAAAAGTTTTGGACAGCTTTTTGAAAAAATTTGAAAATAACAACTAATAAAAGGGGAGAAGGGTCCTAGGTCTATACATTACATGGATCATTCGCACAACACTGGTACTCAATTGTACGCGAAGTGTTATCGTGTAATCATCATCTCCATGTCTACCCTTCCCACCCGTTTGGGTATTAAAGCGCGGAATGGAATCGTTTACCTACTGCATGCTATTACCCGTCCCAAACTATCAGTCCCGGGGTGTTAGGACTTCTAATCCTAAAAGGGAAGAAAGGGATGGGGCCTTTATGGAGTTTTAAAGGATAAAATTCTAGTTGCGACATTAAAAACAAGTAGCAAGTAAAAGGGGAGAACAAATAATCATACAAGGCTCAAATTAACCCCAGAAATCAAACAATCATTTGGTTTAGCACGCCTTAGCAAATACTGATTTAGGTCTTAGATTAAAATTATGCAGCGAGCGGACTAGTTCAACACGTATATTTAGACAGAAAGTATGCATTAGGCAACTTGGATACAGTTGTCGGATATTAAAGTATTTAAAGAAAAGCACTGATTTTTACAAGGTAACTAATGCAGAGGTGTTTTAAAAAAAAAAAAAAAGGGGGACTGCAGACTTAGGACAGCAAATAAATTTTTAAAAAAAGGGGTCGGAGGACTGTTTTAATTGCTCATGCAGAAAGAGTAATTACTGAAATCCAGAAGAGACCAACTTTAAAGAGTAAATTGCGGAACTGGTTTAAACAACGAGTTCAGGGATCATTTTGAAAAGAAATGCATTTAGGCAGAATATTAGAGAAACTGCGTTAGAAAAGATATGGAATCAAACTCTTGGGACAGATACACACTAGTTTAAAAGAGTTTTATCACAGGTTACAGTTTTGAAAACGTTACTAAGTTAGGCGTTTAGGAACCAATTGACCAGTTATTACTGCTTTTAAAGAGTCAAAGAGTTTGATGCAAAAATCCTATAGGCATAATATCTATGTTTTTAGCACTTGTTAATGAACTTGTGAAAAAATGCTTCCTAAATTTGCCTAATGAATATGCATATCCTATAGGCATGATATCTATCAATTTCAAGGAATTTACACTCCTGATGCATAGTTACAGAATATGAGGATTAAACTATAAACATGCTTTTTAGGTGAGTTAAGCGTTAAATTCTATAGGCATGGTCTCTATGTGATTAAATCAGTATTAGAGCCCTTATAGGCAGGATTTCTAGTTTGATTAAAAAGTAAAGTCCTAAGTCATGATTTCTACCCTTTGGGTGCAAGAAAGTAAAAACCCATCCCACACTCTTTTACTATATTCCCCAAGTTTCATACAAAATTATTAAAACTCAATAAATCAAACTGGAAATTAAAGATACATCAAAAGCTAACAGCTAGATCCAAGCAGCCTAATTCAATCTTGATGTCCAATAATATGTATTTAACCAACTCCGGGATCCAGATTTCCAAAGCCTTCTCTTTATCCAAGGTGTTTCAAAGTTCCGAGGAAACTCATGGATTCCAGGCATTGCTTACACCAAGGATATCATCAGAATTAGAATAGTGTAGTGTGGAAGAGCCAACTTTCAGGCATTCAAGTTCAGAGGGAGCTCAGGCGTCCCAAAGCATGGCTTGCAAGAGAGGGGCAGACCTTATAGCTAGGAATAGGTGCAAAGTGAAAGGGAATTAGGGAGCCATGACAGGTGGTGGTCATACCTAGCCATAAGGTAGGCCGGCATACCCCTGACCACTTGTTTAGTTGAACAAGTTAGGAGCAGACCTTTTGAAGGTCAGACCAAGGTCTGGATAGTGATTAGGACACTATCAGACCCAAGCCCAGGGCTCAAATATATAAAAGGGGAAAGGGAAGTGGGAATTGATTGAGTTAGGGGTTCAAATAACCCAGATCAAAGTCATAGACAGCAATATTATAGTGCTACTATGACTTGAACCATACTCACATACAAAGGGGAAAGGGAAAGGGTATTCACATAAGAAAAGTAGTAGCAAAGTTGCAGAAACATAGTGAAGGAAAGCCAAACGAAATTAGAATGTAAACACATAGTGGAGTAGCATTATTTAACTAAGAGAAACATACCAGTTGCAAAGTAAGAATAAGCAGAACAACAGAACAAGCAAATAGCAGGAACAAACTCAAATTCTCAGCAGAGCACTTGAAAGTTCAGAGAGAACTCAAAGGTACTTCAGAAGGTAAAGAGTAGAAGTAGAGATAAGAAGAGAGTAGAAAGCAGAGCTATGTGTATAAGAGTGCAATTCGAGAGTCTGTTCAATTGTGAGGTCTCAAGTGCA
>MU741435.1:192369-213627 GCA_026770625.1 Nicotiana glauca
TTAGCTATACTTTGATGTAAATATGAGAATAAAAATAAATTTTCCACCAAAATAATAGTTTTGGAAATAATTATTGGATTTTATGGTATAAAAATAGGTAAAAAATTGGTTTAAAAATCATTAAAAATGCCAAAACCCTTTGGTGTACTTATATATGCTATTTTGAAAGTATTTTGGGTATAAAAATACATAATGAAAAATTGGGTATCAACATGATCTTGATAATCGGTTTTGCAACAATAGTATATGTGAGAGAGAGAGAGAGAAAGAGAGAGAATGTTAGAGAGAGGAGAGAGCAAGAGAATTTCTATCTTCCAAAAAAATGAATCTCCCTTACAAAGCTCAGATCCCCTTTATATAGTAGGGGATCTATTTTTAAGTATTAAAAGACAGAACCAAAGTACATACTATAGAGGGGCCGGCGAGGTTATGAAGTCGTTTCTCCTATTATCCCCAACTCGTCCTTCTGTCACGGCTCGCGTATGTTCAGCGGTCGGTCGTGCTGACTTAGGGACGTGATCGGTCAAATTCAACCTCATATAGTTAGTCCCTTCATTCATCGAGGTAGCAGTGAGGTACGTCCTCAATGGGTGGAATCGATGCCTCCGTTCAGGGAGAGTTTGACTTGTCAAAGGGTTGCGACGTGACCGGTGGGAGACCTTTGTATGATATCAGCATTCGCATGCATCATCATTGCACGTATTCTCGAGGAAGGAAAATAGATGCTTTGGTGCTTGGTTTCCCGTGCTGATTTGAAGTTTGCCGCCTCAATTCTGGCTCCACCAAACCCTATAAATAAGGGAAGGGTTTAACTTGGTTCGAACTTTGGTCATTTGTAAGAGTATTCCAACCCTTCAGTTTATATTTTCACATTCTGGTACTTTTACCTTTGATCGTAAAATTTCCTTCTTCTTCGTTGTGTTGTGTGCAATTCTTTCTCAACCAAAATTATGCCTAAACCTCGCCAAAATGATGAAAGGGTCCCGGCGGCTGCTCCATTGAACGTGCCACCCCCTTTCGATGGTGGAGAGATGGAGGAAGAAGAGGACATCAGTCCTCTTACGGTGGAAACACTGTTACCAAAGCATCCTTCGTCTCGAAGCAATTTCAACAAGGACCCTCCCACTCTGACTCCGGTGCTTTCGAGTCGCGATAGTATCACTTAGACAATCTCTGCATTAAGTACGGCACATATGCTGACATAGAGACGATTCCAGCAGGGACTGATCACGTGGATGTTCAAAGGCCAGGGTACTGTGCCTTTTATGAATACCCCTTTTTGATTGGCTATGGCCTTCCTCTTTTTCCTTTGGCGGAGGAGCTTTGCCGATTCTATAACATATGCCCGGCTCAACTCACGTCGTATACCTTAAAAGTGCTTCAGCTCTGACCAAATATGCGGAGTTGCCCGGATGTGAAGTCTCGGTTCATCACCTCTTACAATTGTTCAACGCTGGTTATCTGAGAGGGACCATGGTGTATTTAAGAAGCTGTGGCACGAAAGGATTGGTGGTCGGAACTGATGACCGAGCGAGCTGCGGATCTGGCATAAATATTTCTTCATTAGGACCGAGCATGTGGTCTCTAACCCTGTCGGATTCCCAGAGAGGTGGAATTTGACACGTAAGTATTGCAATTTGTTAAATTCCTTGTTACTTGGTACTGCTGCAATTCTAATTCTTGTATTGCAGCCATGGCTCGTCCGCCCCAACCCGTCCATGGTGTCAAGAGATGGGTTGCTGGCTTGCTACCCCACGCAGAAAAGACCCCATGTATCCTGTCTTCATGCAGCGCTATGGCCCCAAAGTCACTTCAGGTAGATTTCTAATTTTTGTCTTGTAAGTTTTGCAATCTTGCTCACTTGTTTATCTTTATGACAACAGGCCGAGGTGCTTCCAGGAGGAGGGCGCCAGTCCCTACTTCTATGCGATCCGACGTTGACTTGGATGCTCGTGATATATTATGCGAGTCTATGCGAGAGGGTCTCCCTCTAGCTACTTTACAGGGGGCTACGTCCGCGACTACAGTTGTGGGGGAGTCGGCATCGTTGGCACCGGCCCCGCAACCCGTGGATGAGTCCTCCAATGGTGAGGAGCCATTGGAAAGAAAAAGAAGGAGTCTGGAGATGGGCAAGGGGGTGGCCAGCGAGGCTGATGGAAGTGGGGCAACTCGAACGACGCCCATACCTATATTCATGGCCGACGCTATTCTATCTGGGTGGTCGAACCGATGTCGATGGCATTAGCCATTAGGATATTTCTTCGACTGTCGTCGAAGTAGTATCTATCGTGGTTCGAACGAGGTAGAACCGATGTCGATGGCCTTAGCCATTAGGATGTTACTTCGTCTATCGTCGAAGTAGTATCCGTCATGATATTGTTTCGACTATCATTGAAGTAGTATCTGTTGTGGTTCGAACGAGGTCGAACCAATGTCGATGGCCTTAGCCATTAGGATATTGCTTCGAATGTCGTTGAAGTAATATCCGTCGTGGTTCAAATGAGGTCGAACCGATATCGATGGCCTTAGCCATTAGGATGTTGCTTCGACTGTCATTGAAGTAGTATCCATCGTGGTTCGAACGTGGTCGAACCAATGTCAATGGCCTTAGCCATTGGGATATTTCTTCGACTATCGTCGAAGTAGTATCTGTCGTGGTTTGAATAAGGTCGAACCGATGTTGATGGCCTTAGACATAAGGATTTTCGTTCAGTGGAGACTCCCGTTCGTAGAATAGAGATCAACTTTTGTTCGTGTAATGGAGATTTCCGCTCGTACAATGGAGAATTGTGTTCATACAATAGAGATTTTCATTCATTCAATGGAGAATTTTGTTCATACAATGGAGATTCCTATTCATTCAATGGAGAATTCTATTCATTCAATGGAGAATTCTGTTCATTCAATGGAGAATTCTATTCATTCAATGGAGAATTTTGTTCATACAATGGAGAATAACTAGTGTAGTCCCTTCATTATATTGGCCTAGAGACCGTGTCGACTTGCCGATGTGATGAATCTGCGCTCTGATGCCACCGGGTATCCCCTTTGTCGTCTCGTTAAAAACCTCCCCGAGAAAACCCCAATTGGGACAAAACTCGAGTCTCGAAAAAAGAGTACGACTTAGGAGATGCCTTTCAGAAGTGGAAATATTTGAGGTGGGCGACGTTCCAATTATTTTGGAGCGGTTTTCCCTCCGTTGTTTCTAGTTGGAACACTCATTTGTTCGCAACTGCTATGATTTTGTATGGTTGGTCCCCAACTTTCCCTCATTTGGGTCTTTCGATGCCAGTGTTTTGGCTTTGAGGACGTAGTCACCGACTCTGAGCAATCTTACTTTAGCTTTCATGTTGTAGTATCTTTCTGCCTGCTGTTTTGGGGCTGTCATTCTTATATGGGCCATGTCTCTTCATTCTTCAGCTTCGTCTAGATCTTGCAACCTACTTTCGTCATTATCTGTCCCGCTGGTATGGGAATATCCCAGGCTTGGTTCCCCGACCTCGATGGGTATGACTGCATCGGTCTCGTAGACTAGTGAGTATGGTGTTTCTCCCGTGCTGGACTTGGGCGTGGTCCGGTATGCCCATAATACTTCCAGTAGTAATTCGAGCCACAGCCCATTAGCTTTCTCGAGCTTTTTTTTCAATATGTTCAATATTATTTTGTTGGAAGAATTGGCTTGGCCGTTAGTGGCGGGATGATACGGAGTGGAGAGTATCCGCATGATGTGCCATTTTTCGAAGAACTCAATTATTTTCCTACCGATGAACTGGGGCCCATTGTCACTGCTGATTTCTTTGGGTATGCTGAAACGACATATGATATTTTTCCATATAAAGGCGATGACCTCTTGTTCGCGTATTTGTGTGTACACATCTGCTTCCACCCATGTAGAAAAATAGTTAGTCAAAACTAAAAGAAAGCGTACCTTTCCTCGTCATGCTGGTAGAGGGCAGATTATATCCATTCCCCACTTTATGAAGGGCCATGGCGAGGTGACTGAATGGAGGAGCTCCCCCGCTTGGTGTATCATGGGTGCGTACTTTTGGCACTACTTGCATCTCTGGACATAATCTACTGCTTCTTTTTTCATGGTAGGTCAGTAATAACTAGTGTGGATGAGGCATCGGATGAGGGCGCGGTTTCCTATATGGGCGCCGCACTCGTGCACCTCTTCTAATACTTGTCTTGTTTGATGCGGTCCGAGGCACTTAGCGAGGGGACCGCCAAATGTTCTCTTGTAGAGGTCATGATTTATCAGGTTGTATCGGGAAGCCTACACCCGGAGCTTCTTGGTTTCTTTTTTGTCGTATGGGAGTGTTCCATCCTGCAGATAGGATACAAGGCGGTTGCGCCAGTCCCAAGTTAAGTTTAAAGAGAATACCTCGACATGGTCGACGGCCGAATGGAGGAGGGTAACCACATTTTCTTTGTTGATATTCTTGGTGGCCGCGGCTAGCTTGGCTAGGCCATCTGCCTTGACGTTTTGTGCCTTGGGGATTTGCTCGAAGCGACATTCGCCGAACTCAGGCATCAACTTATGGATTTCTGATTGGTATTTCTGTAGTCTTTTTTTTATTTGATAAGTCTCGGTTACTTGATTTACGATGAGCTGAGAGTCGCAGTGGAGGATGAGTCGCCAGGCCTCGTGTTTGAGTGCTAATTTCATACCTGCAATCACAGCCTCATACTCGGCCTCGTTGTTAGTCATCTCGGGGCATCGTATGGACTAGCAAATTACTTCGCCCGTGGGGACTTCGAGGACGAGTCCCAGTCCCGATCCCGAGGCATTCGAGGTGTCGTCAGTATAGAGGGTCCAGAGGTCAGTATGGGCGGAGGTGCGAAGGGCCTCTTATTCCACCTCTGGCAATATCTCCGCATTAAAGTCGGCGACAAAGTCGGCAAGTACCTGCGACTTGATGGTGGTTATTGGATGATATGTTATGTGATGCTCGCTGAGCACTATGTCCCATTTGGCAAGCCTACCTGAGAGTTCGGGTTTATGTAGGATGCCCCTTAGAGGGAAGGTTGTTATTACTTTTATGGGATGGCATTGAAAATAGGGTCTAAGCTTTCGTGAAGCTACGACCAACGCCAGAGCTAATTTTTTGAGGTGTGTGTACCTCGTCTCAGCATCTATTAAAGTTTTGCTGATATAATAAATAGAGGATTAAGTACCTTTATTTTCGCGGACTAAGACAAAGCTGACAACAACTTCGGATATTGCCAGGAAGTAAACACCCACATGGGTCTGCTTTGACAAGCAGTGGCGGCGAGGATATATATGCTTTTAATTTCCTTAGGGCGTCGATGCATTCCTCGTTCCATTGCAGCCCATGATCCTTTCTCAATACGCTGAAGAACTTGTGGCATTTGTCTGAGGACCGTGAGAGGAACCTTGATAGCGCGGCTATTCGCCCCGCCAGTTTATGTACCTGCTTCTTGTTGTTCAGAACTTCAGGTATTGTGTCTATGGCCTTGATCTGGTTCGAGTTGACTTCGATACCTCATTGTGACACGATAAATCCTAGAAATTTTCCCGAGGCCACGCCGAAGGCGCATTTTTCTGGGTTCAATTTCATCCCGTACTGCCTCAGTATCTCGAAGGCTTCTTTCAAATGATCGATATGGTCCTCCTTCTTTGCCGATTTTACTAACATGTCGTTGATATAAACCTCCATTGTCTTGCCGAGTTGTTCCTTGAACATCTTGGTAACCAACCTTTGGTATGTGGCTCCCGGGTTTTTGAGTCCAAAGGGCATCACTTTATAGCAGTATATCCCTTGGTGGGTGATGAAAGTTGTCTTTTCTTGATCTTCTTCGGCCATTAGGATTTGGTTGTAGCCGGATTAGGCGTCCAATAAACTTAGCAGTTCGTGCCCTACTATTGCGTCGATCAGCTGGTCGATATGGGGCAATGGGAAGGAATCTCTTGTGCATGCCTTGTTCAGATCGGTGAAGTCTACACACATTCTCCATTTCCCATTTTTCTTTTTAACCATGACCACATTGGCGACCCACTGGGGGTATTTCGATTCTCTGATAGAACCATTGGCTAGCAGTTTGTCTACTTCTTCATTGGCTGCCTCGTTGATTGCGGCGTTGAATTTCCTCCTCATCTGTCGTACGAGCGGATAAAGTGGGTCGACTTTCTGCTTATGAGTAGCGATGTCATTTGGGATCCCCGGCATATCTGAGTAAGAGAAAGCAAATAGATCTGCATGGTTAGTTAAGAATTTGTGGTACTTACCTAGGTCGGAGAGGTTGTGCCCGATATAGGCTTTCTTTGTGTTGTCGGTATCGTCCAACTGGACCGGGTCGAGGTTCTCGACCGTTGCTTTGCAAGCTTCTACAACATCTGGGTCCCTAATAACCTCTGCTGGCGGGTTGATTTTAGTTCCTGACATGGTTGATTGCTATGCTTCCGCACTTGCTCCCTTCATGTTTGGTATACGTGTAGTCTTGGGCGATCTGGTAGCATTCCTGGGCGGTACGTGGCTCGCCTCGAATGCTGAATATTCCCCATGGGGTGGGAAATTTGATTACTTGATATAAGCTCGAGGGAACGGCTCGCATGGCGTGTATCCAGGCATCATAAGTCGTTTCCTGATTCATGACGTGGAATGTGGTTTCCAGCGTGACTCCCCCTACCAAGACTGGCAGTGATATTTCTCCGGAGGTTCGCTCCACTACATTGTTAAAACCCGTTAGTTTTATGCAACGCGGTATTATCTTATCCTCGAGCCTTATTTGCATGAGAACTCTTGGGTGGATAATACATGCGCCGCTTCCGTCATCTACCATGATTCTTTTCACATCAGTATCAGCAATGCGTAAAGTTATAACTAAAGCATCATAATGAGGGAAAGACAAACCGTCAGTATCAGACTTATCGAAGGTGATACTGTCTTCGAAGTCATCATACCATTCGTGAGCGATCGTACACTTCGCCCTGTGTGTGGTGGTGAACTTTACATGATTGATCACCGAGTCATCGCCATCACCGATGATCATCTGTATGGTGTGTGCCGGAGAAGGTGGTTTTGGTGGTCCTTGGGATTGGTCGCGTCCTCTGGAGAAATTAGCCCTTCCTCTATCGCTGAGCAGTTCTTTCAGGTATCCCTAGTTCAGCATTCTGACCACCTCCTGTCGTAAACCTATGCCATCTTCGGTCTTGTGTCCTCTTTCCTGATGGAATTCGCATAGGACGTTCGACCTCCTTGCACTAGGGTCTGATTTAATTTTTTGTGGCCATTGCACCTTTGTACCTAGCTTCTCTAGTGCATATACTATTTCTGATGGGGAGACACAAAAGTTATGAGAAGATAATAATGGGGGCATACCTCTTTCGTTTCGAAGCGGGGCAACATGTCGTGACACGGCATCAGGATACCTCGGAGGAGGTGGATTGGGAGTTCTAACGTAGGGCTGATGCCTTTCTCTATTGAAGCGTAGGAGTTGTTCCCTTCGCTCGTCGTTGCGTTGATCCCTCCTTACTTCAGATTGTGCTGACGTTAGTCATTGGGTTGGACTATTAAGATCATCTTCATCCGCTCTTATTGCGGCATAGTAGGCATTATGAATCTCTTCCAATGTGGTGGGGGGATACTTTATGAGTCTGTTGAGCAGCTTCTTGGTTGCTTTTGATCCGTTTCTATTCAACCCGTTTTGGAAAGCTGCGACCGTCATTCCCTTTGATACATTTGACAGTCCCATTCTTACCCTGTTGAATCGGGCCAAGATGTCCCGGAGTCCTTCACATGTCGTTTGCCTGATGGCGAAGATATCATTGACCCTAGCTTCGGCCTTCTTTGCTCCTACATGAGCGGTGGCGAATTTGTCTGCCATCTCTTCGAACGTTGATATCGACCAAGCTGGTAGTTAAGAGTACCATGTTAACGCCCCTCCTGTCAAAGTTTCACCAAACTTTTTCAGCAACACGGATAGCACTTGTTCTTTCGATAGGTCATTGCCTTTTACAGCAGTTACATAATGGATTATATGGTCTTCCGGATCCATGGTCCCGTCGTATATTTTCAAGTACGGTGGCATTTTGAAGGTTTTTGGGATTGGGTGAGGAGCAACTTCCTCATTATATGGTTGCTCGACAAACCTTCCCACATCGCATTTTGGCAGTAGCTTAGGGGCGCCAGGTATCTTGTCAACCCTTTCCTGGTGCTCTTTCATTTGATCACGAAGCATTTTATTCTCGTTCACCATTTCTTCCATTTTCTTAAGGACGGTTGCGAGTGCACCATTCCTTGCGTTGGTAACGGTGTGGGTGTTGCTAGTTCATCCAACGCTTGGCTCACCGGCGGCAGTAGCGATTGCTGCTATTGGCGAATCTTCGGTATTTCTCTGAGGGGGTTTCTCGAGCATGTTGCTTAAAGCGCTCGTCAACCATTCCTCTAGCAGCTTTTTGACTACTGGGGGTATTTCCTTTGCCGCAGAAGTAGAAGCCCCTCTTTCATGCAAGATCGTTAGATCTTCGAGTGAAGAGGGTGAGATCTCCCTCTCTAGTACATTACTTGGTGTTACATTCGCGGTATTTTCTCTACCGGCTTCGTTGAGGGAGTCTATGAGGTTATTTGAGACATCTACTATCATCTTCAACCTTTCTTCCTTTTCTGCCATTATTGGTTTCTATGGAGTATGAAGGACAGTGATTGTTGTTTTTTATATCCTAGGTGTGAACTATGATTTCGACTACTGAAATCCCCACAAAAGGCGCCAAATTATTTGACTCAAAAGTTATTAAACACTTTTTAAGTAAATCAATCAAAAGAGATGAAGGAGTAAATCGTAATCGAAAATAATAAACCCTAGGATGATCTTGATAATCGGTTTTGCAACAATAGTATATGTGAGAGAGAGAGAGAGAAAGAGAGAGAATGTTAGAGAGAGGAGAGAGCAAGAGAACTGCTATCTTCCAAAAAAAAATGAATCTCCCTTACAAAGCTCGGATCTCCTTTATATAGTAGGGGATCTTTATTTAAGTATTAAAAGACAGAACCAAAGTACATACTATAGAGGGGCCGACGAGGTTATGAAGTCGTTTCTCCTATTATCCCCAAGTCGTCCTTCTATCACGGCTCGCGTATGTTCAGCGATTGGTTGTGCTGACTTAGGGACGTGATCAGTCAAATTTGACCCCATACAATCATTTCCTGAAATTGGAAACAATTAATTAAGCAAATAAGCCGGAAAAGCCTTAATAATAGAGACTATCCAATAAAGTTAAAAGAGACCTCAAGGATTAATAGGAAGAAAACAACTTGCAACTCCATTTTTGATAACTTAAATTAAAGATTAAAAGTAGTAACTTTTAATCCCAAAATGCCACATACAAATAACCTTTTACATACCAAGTGTCTTTTCTAACATAAATTATTATCCTTAATAGAATCATCAAAATCTATAAAGTGGGTGTTTTCATATCAAACTTGACCTTAACAAATCTATTGGCAGCAACTATTATTATTAGTATGTATTATTTTTCAAAAAAGGTATGTTTTGCATAACAACCCCTAAAGTGAGTTGACAGCTTCCCATATTAGTGTTAGTGGGAAAACCCCTTTTAATTTGATGCCTGAGTGTGGTTTGGTACGAGTAAGCAAAAATAATCTTCGGATAAAAATTTAGTATTTTTTTTTCTTATTTGGTTATTAATTTTGATATAAGTTATCTCAGGATTAAAAATAATATCGAATAACTTATATCCGTCAAAGGTGGAACAGTAATCTGAGGATTAGTTTCTCGGGATAAAACAATAAAATTGATCATCTCAAAATTAATACAACATACCAAACAATCAATAAGAAATGATAATAGAATAACTAGTCCTAATATTAACTAATCCCAATTCCCAACATACTTTTCATCTAACCAAACGACCCCTTAGTAATCACTTCATTGTCCATCTTTTACTGATTTTTCATCTTTTAATAATGAACACAACGGAATTCCTATAAATTTCTCTTTTGAATTGTCTTCCTCGAGAACATCATTACAAAAACAATTATTACTAAATAATATTGCTATTCTTTTGAACTTTTCTTATTATAGTGTGATCCCTATCTTATGGTATAGTGGGTATTTGGTAACGTTATCCTTAATTCTTGGACTAAAGCATCAATTCCTTTAAATTAAAAATCCCCACATTGGAAACCACATAATCCTTTTCATAGACAGCCAAAAAAAACATCAACTCTTTCAGCCAGTAAAATCAATGATAAGAGTTAAGTTGACAATTTTTTAACTAATTACACGTATTCATAAAATTTGAAGCCTATTTATTTATAGCAAAGTTTAGTGCTTTTGTGATTTTGGGAAGATTTCAATAGATGGTATTTATCATTACTCTTTGAGCAGTCATTATGTTGCTCCTTTCCGTAACCAAATAATTGTCCACTATCAAAAAGAGATACAACTAATTTATAATAATAATAATAATAATAATTTAAAAAACTGGAATATGGTGTACGTTTTCAAGTATTTAAAATTCAGTATGAATTCAGATATCAAAATCTCATTGTTTCTCAATGAAAACTAAATTTGTAGACTTCATAAAAGTAATATTAATTACAGTTTTTTTTAATAATTTAAAATATTTAAAGAAATCATAATTAGCGAAAAATTGTTTGATTCCAAGGAGTTATAGCATTATATAAAATAGAATAAATAGAATATTTTTTTCTTAAAATCCAAGAGGGAGAGAAGGAACCTTAAATCATGTCAACAAGGAATTATGGAATTTTAAGGACACAAAAGTATAGAATAGTGTTGTCATATGGCCAAGTCTAGGATTCTAATAATGCTTAGCCCAAAAGGTTCCTCTTTCCACTAATTAAGTTTCAATTGTGTTTATTTTATGAAAGCTACTTTATTTAGATGACCAAATATAATAAACTTAGATTATCTTGCATTTTTTTGGGCATAAGTTAGGAAATGTAATGTCATAAAAACCTAAACTGTGCGAACTCTCTGACGTGGTTGATAATGCAATTTGTAGTACCAGCGCTGAAGTTTTTTTTCTTCATTCTCAAGATAAGTTAATGTATTCTTATATTAACATAGAAAAATTTCACTGCTTTATAAATTGAGGGGAAAAAAACAACTCTGTTGATAAAATTAATAAGACTTTACCACCAACGTTTGTGATGGGTGGAAAGAATCCTCCATCTTTAATTGGAGATAACTGGTTTAATCCATAAAAATGAAAAAAATTATGATAGAAAATGCTTTTTTCTTTAACTGGTTTACACAATACGAATCTGGATTAGCCGGGATCTTAAAGTACGTTTCAGATTCCGGATAAAAAATCAATTACTCCATTTAATAACCTTTGACATAACTCTATTAGTGTACCTTACCAGTTTTACAGTCGGACCTTTCTATGACAACATTCATATATAACAATACTTCACTATGAAAGCCAAGCTTTTCCTTAATCAATTTTCATGTTATAATATATGGTTTCTAACTTTCTATAACACCACTTCACTATAACATTCAAAAATATTCAAAACAAACGAGTCTGTTATAGAAAGATTTGATTGTACTTCAATTACTTTTCTCTCAAAGCATCTTTACTTGGCCTCACTTTGAAACCTTTTACTATTAGCAGCAGAAAAATTGAAAAGCTTTTCTTGATATGGGAAAAATAAAATTTCACAAAGCAGTATTGGTGAATGTTAACAATAACAACAATATATTCAATATTATTTTTTATACGTGACGTTTGAGAAAAGTAATGAGTACGTAGACCCTATCCCTATCTTATGTAGGTAGAGAAGTTATTTCCAATAGACCCTTGACTTAGGCAAGCACAGTCACACCAGTAAAGAAAATTAAAATATAAAATAGTAGCGTCATAGGAAAAGAAAAAATAGCAACATCGAGATAGGAACTAACCGAAGCAAAATCAATATCAGATAATATTAGAAATCAAAGAAAAAGACATAACAAGAGTAATAATACAACTACTTGAATGGAAGGAAACTACGCTCTGTTGCTATTAATCTTCTATCTTATCAAGGGTCATGTCCTCAGTCAGGTGAACATGCGTTATGTCCTGCTTGAATACCTCTCTCGAGTTCTTCATTGTCCTTTCTACCTCTCCATAGGCCTACGATGTTCAACCTTTCACACCTCCTCACATGGGGTCTAGGTATCTCCTCTTCACATGTTCGAACCATTTCATCCTCAGTTTTCAAAGCTTATCTTCCACCGGGGCCACCCCTACCTTGTTCCGAATAACTTCATTTATGACTCTATCTTTCCTAGTATGCCTACACATGTATCTCAAAATTTTCATCTCAATTACTTTCAATTTCTAGACCTGAGATTCTTGACTGACCAATATTCTGCCCCATAAAGCATAGTCGGTCTAACCACTACTCTTTAGAACTTACCTTTAAGTGCTGGTAGTAAATTTTTATCACACAAGAAGCCAGAAGCAAGCTTTATTTCATCTACCCTGCCCCAATACAATGTGTAACATTCTCGTCAAGCTTCTCGTTACTTTGGATTACTGACCTAAAATACTTGAAACATTCACTCTTAAAGATAACTTGTGTATCAAGCCCCACTTTCACTTTATCTTAATATAGTGCGTCACTGAACTTGCACTCCGTGTAGCCATTCTTAGTCATGCTCGACCTAATATCTTTAGATATCAAAGTATGTCTTCAAACCTCCAGCGTAGTGCGTTGTTACAACTAAAGACTAGCTCCTCCTCCTACGGTGAGCACCATCATTCCCATAAGTCTTGTTACAACTAAAGACTACGAAGAGAAATTTTCTTCTACTAATCCTCATACATAGGTCGTTGGTAGAAACCCTTCTTCGATCCATTCTTCCATAATTCCTGCTATAAAGATACTTCCATTGCCAAGAACTAGACGTTATCGCTCATGATATGGCGGAGCGGGTAACTTTACCCAAGAAGGGTTTTACGTATTTTTATATGTATCCCTTCACTTTGGGAGCATTTTCTTTGAGTGGAGAGCTTGAATCCATCATCGTAGAGTTATACCTCCGCTACCAGGAATGTTTGGCACAAGTAAGCCCTTCCGTATAGAGGACACTCGCTTGTCTTCGGCGCCTGATCCAGGAGACAGACGAAGAGATATCCCTATCTCGAGTGATGAACCTCTATTCCCCCAAGATCTTCTATGGGGGAATAATAAATTTCAACAATAATGGCTACCATGCTCTTTTATTTAGCATGGATGGTGACAACAGACCATGGGTAGATGGAACGATTTGTTGCAGTCGTCACTAATGATATCATTCCCCCAATGGCTTCATCCTTTCCGGAATCACGGAACCGCACTCGTAAGTTACTTGTTTAATTTTTCTTTCATTAAAGATCATATCATTATTGACCATTCTTCTCTCGCCTGTTTCAGCAACCCGTTGGGTACCATCTATGGTTGAAGGCTTGGACCAGTTGGTCAAGAAAATTTTGGAAGTCATTATGCCTGGGACCCGCACATGGAAAGAACTGGCCCTTCAATACGGGTGGAAGGATAAAATCATCGTAAATTAGACTCATCTCGTCTTTACTTTTCATGTATGGAAGTTGGTTAATCCTTTCTCTTTTTGCTAAATTTAAGTCTACCCGAGGGCTTGGTTGTCGTCCCCGGGGAGGACATTTTGGCTAATCCTGCTAATGCAGCAAGGCTACTTCAGGAGGATTTTACTCAAACATGCATCTCTAGGCCTACTTCGGGTGCAAATGTTTCTTTCCGTAGTCCTCGCTGGAGAGCAAGCAACCAAAAAAGACGTTCCTCCACGATCGGGGGAAAAATAAAAGGGAAAGGAGTGTCGCGCTTGAGTTGTCTTCAGATGATGAGGTGTTGAGCGTCGCGTCCGAGACATCCATAGATACCGTGGTTTCTCTACATAAAAGACGACGACCTTCATCAACTCAATATAATGCTCAATTTGTTGAGTTATTTACACCAACCGAGGACGATGTCGTGGTGCTCTACGGGGTGTTTTAGATGGTGGAAAATGACAACTCCCAATTTTGGCTCCCAGTCATTGCTCTCGGTACCGTGAGGCTGAGTACCGGGTCCCTGTCGTCTTCGGTTAACAAGAAACCAACAAATAGTATTGTGTTTGCCATATATGTTTCTCACCCTTCAACTCCATCTGCTTTGTCTCCATCTTCACCAATTCTACCAGCAACTACTACATCATCTCCACCAACCGTATCTGTTCGAAAAAATGATGTTCCACTCCCCCAATCCCCAGTTCATTGAACTTGGGGCAAAACTATGTTGCACCCTCAAAAGATCCACAAAGGAGAAGAAGTGTTACTATCTCGGTCTCTACCGGATGCAATCTGCTATCCGACGGGTTGAACTATCTAACTAGGGAAAAAGATAGGGAAAAGATACAAGCTCTCTAGGTAGATACAAGCTCTCTAGGGAGAGTTCTTGTTGAACAATGCTATGCACAATTTCGCAGGAGTATATTCTTTATTTCCTTCGTTATTTCTTCTACCTTTGATATAATAGTATTTTAAGTTTGCATTTTTTGTTTTGCAGGCCAATTTTCTTGCTTCCAAGTGCCTCCAAAGGTTGATTCGAGACAAAGACTAACTTACCTCTTAGCGGGATCAACTTTTGGCCGAGCGGGACCAAACTGTGGTTCGCCTCTCTAACCTGGAAGCTAAAGCTGATGAGGCTATTGTATTGGAGGCTCGGTTGCATCAAAGCGAGCAAGAAGTAGAGACCCTTAGCCAAGAGATTGCCCCTTGAGGGCTCAATTTGAAGAGGAGAGGACCAAACGAGCTTAAGTCCATAGTGTCGTTCTTGTTGTATCCGATCGTGAGGTTGTCTCTACTGAAAGATTAAATAATTTAGAAGCGACCTTGAACTCCAAAACTGAAAAGCTTGTTGCTGTCGGGGTGAAATATGCCTAATTAGACGAGAAGTATAAGAAGACCATTGAGCATAATAGACTTTTCAACTCTACTGCCCGTGATCTCGGTGTCAGCCTCCTGCCCGTTAGATCCACGCGAAAAAATCTTTTTGACGAGGTCGACCAACTTAAAGAAGAACTCAAGCTCCAAGCGGCTTTCCTCATTATCGTAAAAACATATGTTATTACAGCATGAGGAGAAAAACCTTGGAAGAGGCTAAAGTGGGTGTCATTGACTTTGATGCCGAAATCTCTAAAGACCTTAAGCTAGAGTTAACTGCAAAAAGAGGTCTACCGGCCCAGCCTGATTCTACCGGCTCGTCTGGTTCCAGTTCTAAGTTCTCGAGAATTAAAGAAGAAACTAAAGGTGATGACGCCGAAGACCAAAATGATGATATGGTGGCGTATCCATCCTCTTCTCCTGGATGTGCATATGTTTCTCTTCCCGAAGATGCAGTAGCTTAGTTTTTTGTTTTCTTTTCTTACTTTTGTACTTGTGCTGTTTGGCACGTTTACTATAAATAATAATATTTTCTCATATAAGTTTTTCTTCCTACATACTTTTATTTAAATATTTGCGCAAGTTTGATCCTCACGTTTTTGAAGGGATCGCTCTCGTTGTTGTTACCGGAACCGTTTCCCCCGGCCCCATCGAATCCGACCTTGTCCCTCGGGGTGTTGTTGTCGACCTTTTGCGCTATTGGATTTGCAGGAGCACCGGGAGGAATTGGACCTCATCCATTCGTGTTATTGTATGCACCCGATAACGCATGCTTCAATTCTGTCATAACCTTATCCTGTCGTGTTAGATGGCCTGAATATGCCTCTTATTGCTCCTGCAACACCCTTACCGCTTCTACGACGTGCTCTTCTTCAGCATCATCAGGCGTCGCCTCTCGAACATGTCATAGGTACCACCTGTCGTGGACCGAAGTGGCCTCGTTCCCCTCACTACGGTTATAACTGATTGAATCCTTGTGTCGAGGTTGGTTTCCTTGGACCTCAAGGTTGTTTGTGTTGTAAACACCATTATCTGCCATTTTCTATGATTTTTTGCTAAAATAAATAATCAAACACGTTGGTAAAAGAGGCAATGACCAACTTAATTACACAATTATCTCAGACCTACAGTGGGCGCCAAATTGTTTAACCGTAAAATGGTACAATTAAATTTATATGTTGTTTATATACAAGTGAATTAATTTTATCCTGAAATAATAGATGAATTAGATAAAAATATGATACTTAGCCTCGAGATAGAGATAAAATAGCAGAAGTAGTTCTTCGAGGAGCAGAGTTTCCGGACATAATAACAACGATATCAGTAAACAAGAAGATAAAAATTATATTGAGTTGACTAGAATGTAACGTGTATTTGCCAAAAAATCCGATGTCCCTCACAATGATAATAGAGCTCAGCATGTATAGTTGCGCCTAGGAAAGAAGGTCCTATGGTCAATCCCCTCTTTAATGTCAATTATAAGGGCCATTGAAAAATGTTTAACGGCAGGTAGTTAATGTCATATTCCTTGTAACGGGCCTTGTATTTAAAGTTATAGAATATTCCTAATTAAATACTACCGGGTGGCAACATGTATTTCATCTTTGTAAGTATAATTCTCTCTGGTAACAGACGGGATTGTTATCTTCGGATTCAACTATTTTCTGTCTTCGACTCAACGTGTCATTTCCTCATGCGATCATTTTATATAAATACATTTTACCTTAAACATACATAAATACCTCTTATACTTGTCCGAATTTTTTAACTGTACACTTAAACTTTGTCAATGTCTTATTATCGATCTTTGTAGATTTTGATCCATATATCTTACCCGTACAATATGGGATAATACATAAATACCTCTCATACTCATCTCATTTTTCTAACTGCACACTTAAATTTTAAGAGGATCTTATCATATTACCTCTAATTGTTCCAAATGGAACAAGTATGAGGAGATACTTTTATGTATGGTAACATCATTGAAATGCTGAAACTCCATACATACAACCGACACTCGTTAAAAAATGGTCCACTTGCCAATTAGGTGAGACACAAGGCATCCTGTAAACTTATAACAGAATTTTCTTTTAACTATTGATTCCAGATCACCATCAAATGATTAATTGGTTATTAATTGTACTATATGTTGTTATCATGATGAAAGCAACCCTCCCAAAAAGAAAAAAAATATCAGAAAGAAAAACTTGTTAGTATAATGGTAAGGAGATCTCAAAGGGGAAAATGAGAACATGCAAGTTCTAATTGTCACAAGTGTTATGATGCATATGTATTACCAAACCTTAATCAGTGACTGATCTATTGTATAGACAAAATTCGAACATTAACTAATTTAAAATTCTGAATTCGTACATGTTGCGTCAACACTAATGAAATATCTTTGGCATAATAAACAACATGATTAGATGATCATGAGTCAAATACAAATGTTATTGAAGCGAAGAAAGAAAAAAACAAATATTTTTGTGATTTGAAATTCAAATTGTTATGCTCGAGTAAAAGTGATGCCTAACACCAATAAGAGTTGTGGTGTAGTTGCAAATATTTTTTTTATACTTAATTAGTGGTTCTGAATATGAAATCGCGGGAGATTTACCTCAAATGTCGGACTTTCTAATACAAATTCAAATTTAATCATGGCCGAATGCAAGTAGCAAACATCCAATTAGATGAATAAGTTATTCTTAATTTGTAGTTGAGTGATAAATACTCATTCATCATTAATTAAAGTTCTCGAATTCAAGTCATAAATATGGAGTCGCCTTCTTTAAGGAGGTTTACCACCAAATATCAGACTTTCTGGCGCAAACTTAAATTTAATTAGGCCTTAATACACAGGGTAGATCTAGAGCAATCGTTACGGATTCCAGTGCACTCAGTAAATTTTGCATAAATTCTATATTTGTACTAAAAATTTATTATAAGTATAAGAATATTTAGCTTGGAACTGAGTTTGTTGGTCCAGTTATCATGTGGATTAACTTGAGATTGTTATAGGCTTAAAATTTTAGATCCGCTTATGTAAATACAAGTAGTGGACATTCGATTGAATAATTTATTCGTAAGACAAAGACTTTGAGCAATTAAAGGGTGGAAAATTAGGTTCACTTACCACGTGCATGGCATATAGTGATGGCCATAATGGCCCCTCTTTGGTGCCTGTGAATTCATCATTTTAGGTCATAAGCACATGGCCAATTAGTTGTACTTTGTACCATCCAAATCCTTTTATTGGAAAGGTTTTGATGATGTTTTCTTCAATTAGATCAACATTACTTATTGGATCTTGTACTCTCTCATAATTATTGTCGTTGTACATATAACCTTAAAATCAAGGGAACAGATCCAGGTTGTCTTCGCTATTAAGGGCTAATTAATCCCTTCATGCGGTGTTTCAAATACTACATATATAGTTCACAGATCCATAAATTTTGAGTAAATTATTATTTCATGTAGGGCTCATCCTTTGAATCACAGACATGAATTTACATATTTGGTTTTATATTTTATGTATCTCGAATCCTTTCTTTTCACTTAACAAAATGTACTATAGAAAAGTCCAAGTGTCCAACTGAATAATTGGTTGAACTTTTTATATTACCATTTAAATTATGACGTCTTAACAATTAAATTATACGGTTCAAGGCGAAAACTGAATGGTTAAACAATTATATTTTTTTGGTGTCTTGACAAGACGGATTCAGAAATTTTATCAGTGAAAATCAAAATATAAAGAAGTGAACACAAGAAAAAATCAAGGTGATTCGGCTTATAGCATATGTAGAGGGGGACGCTTATAGGATGAGGATTACCGGCACGCAAAAACTTCAGCCAAAAATTCATATATACTTGCTAGTTGCTAATGTCTTTAAAAATAGTGAGATATTAGTATAAGTCCCCCTACCAACCTTTATGAGCTATAATAAATTTATATTGAATGTCATAATATCCTGACGGCTAAATTTGGATCCACCGCAGAGCATATATTCATATATATTTTTTGCTTAGCTACATAGTATAACTTTTCAATAAAAAGGCAACTGGCCTCGATTAATCTGAATTCGCACTTTATAAATCTCTTTAAAAAGGAAAACGCTCCTTGCCAAAAAATAAAATTCCATCCAAACCATTTTACCCAGAGAAAAGCAATGAAGAATAGTCGGTACATGATATAGACATATCGTAGTTGAAAGCCCTAAGAACAAAACGATAGTTAAATGATGAAGTGTTCCTTTGGACTAACCTCTAACAAATGTTTTTTTTCCCTTGTCTTCAATTAGAGGCGGAGCCAAAATTTAAAGTTTACGGATTTATAATTTTAAATTTTTTAAGTTACTGGATTCTAAATTAATAATTTATACATATTCAATAAATTTCTTAAAATAAATATGAGATTTGAACCAAAATGACTGAATTCAATCGAACCTGTAACTGAAAGGCTGGCTGTCCCGCGGCTCTAATCATCTGTCATATGGTAGATAATCATATTATACAACATTTTGATTTTCTTGAAATTGTGATAAAAGCTTTTTCTTTCTAAATTTCTGCCTTTTCTTTTTCTAATTTTGGTGGAAGTTGAGAACGGTCTTCCGGTCCTTTCAAGGACATCCGATAAAATTAAAACGATACAGAAAACAACCTTCCACGTATATAATTTGCCGTTAGATCTATATTTATTTTGACAAAAGAAGCAAAGAGTGCATGAACCAACGTATCTAGACACATAAATGAAACTAATTTCATTCTCAATGCATTTCCCAATTATAATATTTATTTAAATAAATCTTGCTTAACAGAACCTGTCCCAAAATAATTCAATATCTTGCCTCCTAAACAAGGAAATAAAATATAGCACGAAAAACCACTTAAAGAAGAAAAAATAAATAAGTAACCCCGGCATGGCAAAGTGGTCATTCGATATTATTTAATTCGTTAATACTTCTAACATGCACTTGTTTGCATGTGACATTAAAACAATTAGGTCAAATAAACAAAAAACAAATGAAAATTATATACGAGTTCTATCACCGACAGATTACAAAGTTCATTTCTCATTATTTATCGATATTTTCGAGGTTTTAGGACTAAATATTTGATTTACTTGGGAGCGGAATAAACTAAAATTTACAATCAGAGATGAAATCAGAATTTGAAAATTATTAATTCTTGATTTTCGACCGAATTAATAATTCATCTTTATTTAATGATTCATAGTTAAATATCCATAAATATTTAATAAATTCTAATACGTTATATAATTTAAACAAAATCTAATGAACTAGTCTGAACTCGTACTTCATACTCTACCTTCACCAGTGGCGGACCTAAAATTTTGTACAAGCGGGTTCAGTCGGAGAAATCCATAACTAATTGTAATGACCCGACTGGTCGTTTTGCATTTTCGAACCACGTTCCCTTAAATAATACTTTTCACACTTGCTTTAGCTAATTTATGACTTGCGGGGACGGGTGGTTCGGAAGTTAGAAGAGTTCTTGTAACGGCCCGACCCGTCGTCTCAGGTATTACCGCCCCGTTTTCCCCATTCTCAGCTTCTTTATGCTTCATTATCCGTATCTTGTGTAATCAGGTTGATTTACAATGGTTTTGATAAGAAATGAGGCACTTAATCTCTTTTAAGAAGGCTTAAGTTGAAAAAGTTAACCGGATGTTGACTTATGAGTTAGAGGGCTCGGATGTGAATTCCGATAGTTCGGTTAGCTCCGGGAGGTGATTTGTGACTTGGGAGTGCGATAGGAATTGAATTTGGAGGTCCGGTGTAGAATTAGGCTTGAATTGGAGAAGTTAGTATTTTGGAGAATTCCGATTGATGCGTGAAATTTTGATTCGAGGGTCAGAATGGAATTCCGAGAGTTGTTGTAGCTTCGTTGCGTGATTTTGGATATGTGTGCAAATTTTCAGGTCAATCGGACATCGTTTGGTCGGGTTTTTGATCGAATGCGAGTTTTAGAAGTTTTGGTTGAACTTATTCTTTGATTTGAGGAAATTTGATGATTTTTTATGTTAACGATGGTGATTTGATAATTCGAGCTAGTTTGAATAAAGTAATAGATCATGTCTGTGCTTTTGATTGAGGTCCCGGAGGCCTCAGGGTGAGTTCGGGTGGTTAAACGGAGAGTTTGGAGTTTGTTGCATGTTTTGGAGTTTGCTGGTTCTGTCATTTCCGCATCTGCGGAAAAGGGACCGCATAGGCGGTTCCGCAGATACAGCGGGGAGGTCGCAGAAGCGGTTCTAGTGGGGGCTTGACCTTTCCGCAGAAGCGGACAAGGGTCCGCATAAG
>MU741435.1:214250-233710 GCA_026770625.1 Nicotiana glauca
TTGGGCTTCGTGCCAACTATTTGAACCCTTTGGGGATTATTTTCACTGTCTTCCTCACTGTTTTGACTTATTACTTTAACTCAGTCATACTATTTCTCCACTACTTTACAACTCAGCCACTTTCACTCATATTGAGTCTTAAATGATAATTTGGGTTGAGGACTACTATTTTACTAGTGCCCGAGGGGCTTGTGACGATATTCTGACTGAGTGCGGCCGAGGGCCGGATGTGAGGATACACGGAGGGATGTGAGGCTAGGGCCTGGATGTCAGGATTATATATGGATCGGACTGCATGCCGCAGTAGTATATTATATGGATCGTACTATACGCCGCAATAGTATATTATATGGATCGAACTGCACGTCGCAGTAGTATATTATATGGATCGGACTGCACGTCGCAGTATGTATATATTGGATCGGACTGCACGCCGCAGTGTGATATAGCGCTTGGGCTGTAGGAGCCCCTCCGGAGTCTGCACACCCACAGTGAGCGCGGGAACCCATATGGATCGGGCTGCACGCCGCAGCGAGCTATGGATCGGGCTGCACGCCGCAGCGATATGTGGATCGGGCTGCGCGTCGCAGCGGTTATTATGTGATACTGTCTCTGAGAGGGATTTGAGAGAGAGAGAGAGAGAGAGAGCCCGAGTGGCTGGTTCAGTTTGAGATATTGCACGAGGGGCGAGCTTTTACGTGCTCATTCTGCATACTTCTTGCCTTTTTCCTGTTATACTGTGGTATTTGTGCCCGAGGGGCGAATTTTCTGTCCTAATCAGCACTAACTATTTTGAAACCGTTTTCGTAATTATTGAAAAGACCATTTTTGAAAGAGATTTGAACTGAGCCGAAACATTTTTGAAGATTTCACTGATTTCACTGTTTTCTCAGAAAGCGTACCCTACTTCTGTATAGCATGTTGGTTGCTTTACATGATTTCAGGTTGTTCAGTTATTATTTACTTATATTACTCACTGAGTTGGAGTACTCACTTTACTCCCTGCACCTCGCGTGCAGTTGCAGGTATTGTTCAACCGGTAGCGGGTTATTAGTTGATTGAAAGTATTACTATTGAAGCTGAGCAGAGTGACGCCAGCGTTCGCGGAACCGGCTTATTTCCTTTGGTTCTAAATTTTATTCTGTATATTGTTGGCCTTGTAGTTGTATTTAGACTTCTCTAGATGCTCGTGACTTGTGAAACCCCGGTCGGGTTGTGTTGGGTGGTAAATGTCGACTATTAATGTCATTAAGTCGTATTATTTATTCATTTATGTTTATTAATTGTTAAAAAGGGGCATTGTTATTCTGTTGGCTGGCCTTGTCTTCACGAGAGGCACCATCATGACCAGATTTGGGAATTGGGTCGTGACAGTTCTGAGCGAGATTAAACCTAGTTGCTTCTTTAAGTTCCTTTAAAAAGGCCAAGTTTGATTTCGGTTAATATTTTTGGAAAACGGATCCGGAATCATGATTTGACAATTTCTAAGGGTCCGCGGGAAAATATGGGACCTGGGCGTATGCCCGGAATCGAATTCCGAGGTCCCTAGCCCGAGTAATGAATTTTTATGTAAAATTGTTAAGTTTAAGTTTCAAAGAATTAAATAAACTAAGAAATCATTGTTTTTATAGGTATCGGGTTCGGATTTCGATTCCGAAACTTGGTACAAGTCCGAAATATCAGTTAAGACCTACCCATAAAATTTGGTGTCAATTCGAGTAGTTTAAGGGCGTTTTGACCTGTTGGAGGAAAGTTTAGAACTTGAAGTTCAATGATTTGAGATATTGGGTTTTGGGGTGTGATTCCTCAATTTAACATTGTTTTGAGTATTTCGAGGGTTCGAGTAGGTCTGCCTCGTGATTTCAGACTTGTTGGTATATTCGTGTGGGGCTCGGGAGCCCCGAGCGTCAAATGGTCGAGGTTCGAGTGAAGTGGAAACTTAGAAAAAGGACTGAGGTTGCTGCTTCTGTCATAACCGCATCTGCGGTTCTTGGACCGCAGAAGCGAGATCACAGATGCGGCCATTGAGTCGCAGAAGCGAACCGCATAACCGTTCATTTAACCGCAGAGGCGGTTCTGCTTAAGCGGATGTCGGACCGCAAAAACGGTCGAGCCCAACTGGCCCAGGACCGCAGAAGCGGCCTAGTAACCGCATAAGCGCTCTCGCTTATGCGGCCCCAGACCACAGAAACGGAAATCGCTGGGGGGCAGTAGCTCATTCAATACGGACTCAACTCCATTTTTAACATATTTCTCTCAACACTTGGGCGATTTTGGGGGTTTCAAAGAGAGAGTCTCCACATATCATTGCAAGGTAAGTAATTCCCACTCACTTTTAGTTAAAATACATAAACATAGGTAGATTTAACACTAAAATTTTGGTAAAATCAAGGAATTTGAGCTAGACCTAGGGTTTAATGAAAACTAAGGTTTTATCACATAATTTGCAATGTGATGAACTAGAAATCATATATTTGTGATTCTTAGGTGATAGGGAACAACTTCCTTCGAAAAATCTTAGAATTCGTGCACGTGGGTCCGGGGTCGAAATTTAGGAAACTTGTGTTAATGGTTGGGGAATTGCTTAAATAGCTAGAATTTGACCTTGTAAGCCTTTATTCACTAGTTCTTACTTCATTTGATTATTTGGGATTGTCTGGCTTCGAATTAAGGACTTGGGCTCGTTCTTGTACATTAGGAGTGCACTTTAGAGCGAGGTGAGTCTCCTTTCTAACCTCGTAGGAGGGAATTGTCCCCTTAGGATTAATGTTTGAGTGTTTGTTGCTAAATGCGGGGACTAAGCACGCGTTAGGTGACGAGAGCCCGTGCGTAGCTACTACTATGTTAAATGTCGGGGTAGCTTAGGACCTACAATATGCCTATTAAATATATCTCTTATGTTAAATTGTTGTTATGAACACCTAGCGTGTACTAGAGACTTAAAAGGGGATATAAGCATATTTCTATTGTTAATTGAATTTGAATTGGTATTTTGACCATTTATGTGTCATGTGTGTGAACTTGATATTTTATCCTTATTTGTGGATCGGGTTGATCGCCTCGGTATGAATAGATGCATCTATAGGTGCGTCGTCAATCCTCGGCAAGTGCACAGTTTATTTTTGTTGGTTCGGGTCGTTGCCTCAGTATTATGTGCGCATGTTAATTGTGGAAAAGCTTATACATGCTTTATTTTGACATTATCTCATATGATGAATTATAAACTTGATGCTGTAAAATTCTTGACTTATACCACTTGCTATAAACTGTTGATACTTGTAAATTCCATGTTTTGAACACACACACACACGCAGGGCGAGGCACCCGCAACTGTGCCAACTCCGGCAGATTTCATGACTACGCCGGGATTTCAGGAGGTCATGGACCGTATGCTCCGATTCATGGACACCATGACTCAGGCTGGTTTATTTCTAGCAGACCCAGCTGCTTCGCAGGCAGGAGGGGGAGCACAGACCCCTACTGCTCAGGCTCCATGTCATGCAGCTGTGGTATATCAGATACCGGGTGCACTACCCGCAGAAGGGGTTCAGCCAGTTACTGCAGCGGTACCCCAGCCTAGGCCAGCTGTGGAGTTCGATCCGCAGAAGTTACTAGACAGATGGACTAGACTTCACCCCCCAGTCTTCGGAGGTGAGCGTCATGAGGACGCTCAAGATTTCATCGACAGGTGCAGGGACATACTGCACGCTATGAGGATATTGGAGTCGCATGGAGTCGACTTCACTACTTTTCAACTTGAGGGCAGGGCCCGTAGATGGTGGCAGTCCTATGTTCTTGGTAGGCCCGCTGGTTTTTCTCCCATCACTTGGGGCCCGTTCGTACAGTTGTTCCTGGACAGGTATATTCCGTCCTCTGAGAGGGAAGAGCTGCGATATCAGTTTGAGCACCTTGAGCTGGATCAGATGTCTGTGACCGACTATGAGGCGAGATTTTTTGAGTTATCTCGCCATGCACTTATGATACTTCCTACAGATGCAGAGAGAGTGTGGAGGTTTGTCGCCGGGTTGCAGCCCAGTATTCGATCGGTTATGGCCCGAGAGGTGGAGATGGGTACAGAGTACCAGCTTGTAGTCGAGATTGCTCGCCGGATTGAGGGGTATCATCAGAGGGGTAGGGAGCAGATACAGCAGGACAAGAGAGCCAGATTCTTTGGAAAGTTCAGAGGTACCCCAGCTAGGGGCCGAGGTCAGAATGGGAGGGGTCAGCCCAGTAGGCCCCCATCTTCAACACCACCACCTCCCTCCCGGAATGCTCCAGCACGCCCCTATTTCAGTGCCATGCCAGAGAGTTCCTACCGCCCGCCAGCTATTCAGGGTTCTTCCAGTGGGTATTCAGGTCCTCAGGGTTCTTCTGGTCCCTACTTCAGTGCTATGCCGGAGACTTCATATCGTCCATGGCTATCCAGGCTCCTCCTACGGGATCTACGAGTCATCAGGGACAGTCATCAGTGCAGCAAGTCGCTGCACCATATTGTTTTGAATGCAGTGACACAGGCCACATGAGGAGATACTGCCCCAGGCTTAGGGGCAGCAGCCCATGACGCCAGCACCAGCGGCCCAGCCACCTAGAGGTAGAGGGCAGAGTGGCAGAGGCCGATCCAGAGGTGGAGGCCAGACAGGGAGAGGTTAGCCAGCTACTCCTCGGTCAGGTGGAGGCCAGACAACCGGTGCTCCAGCCAGATTCTATGCTCTTCCAGCCAGACCGGATGGATTATCCTCAGATGCCATCATCACAGGTATTATCTCTGTTAGCGGTAGAGATGCATCGGTATTATTTGATCCAGGGTCCACTTATTCTTATGTATCATCTCTATTTGCTTGTTTCCTGGCTATTTCTCATGAGCCTTTGGGTGCTCCTGTTCATGTGTCCATTCCTGTGGGCAATTCTGTGGTTGTGAACCGGGTCTACCAGTCTTGTGTGGTTACTTTCTGTGGTCTTGAGACTAGAGCAGACCTCCTGTTGCTCGAGATGATCGATTTTGAGGTTATTCTGGACATGGATTGGTTATCTCTATATCACGTCGTTCTAGATTGCCATGCCAAGACTCTTTCTCTAGCAATGCCAGGGTTGCCGAGATTGGAGTGGAGGGGTTCCACTGTGGATACACCTAGCAGGGTCATTTCCTTCTTGAAGGCTCAACGCATGGTTGAGAAGGGGTGTTTGGCCTACTTAGCTTATGTTCGAGATACCACCGCAGAGTCTCCAATGATTGATTCAGTGCCAGTAGTCCGAGAGTTCGCCGATGTTTTTCCTTCTGATCTTCCTGGCATGCCTCCGGATCGTGATATTGATTTATGTATTGATTTGGCTCCAGGCACTCAGCCTATATATATCCCATCGTACCGTATGGATCCTAGGGAGCTGAAGGAGCAGTTGGAGGAGTTGCTAGCAAAGGGGTTTGTTAGGCCCAGTGTATCACCTTGGGGTGCACCAGTGCTGTTTGTAAAGAAGAAGGACGGGACTATGCGGATGTGCATTAATTACCGCCAATCGAACAAAATCACCATCAAGAACAAGTATCCATTGCCCCGTATTGATGACTTGTTTGACCAGCTGCAGGGTGCTAGGGTGTTCTCTAAGATTGACCTAAGGTCAGGGTATCATCAGCTGAAGATTCGGGATTCAGATGTTCTGAAGACCGCATTCAGGACTAGATATGGCCACTATGAGTTCCTGGTGAAGTCATTTGGCTTGATTAATGCTCCAGCGGCATTTATGGACTTGATGAACAGGGTGTTCAGGCCCTATATTGATTCATTTGTTATCGTCTTCATTGATGACATCTTGATATACTCGCGTAGCCTGGGGGAGCACGAGCAGCATTTGAGAGTAGTGCTTCAAACCTTGCGAGAGCAGAAGCTTTATGCTAAGTTCTCCAAGTACGAATTTTGGCTAGAGTCAGTAGCATTCTTGGGGCATGTAGTGTCAGGAGAGGGTATTAAAGTGGATCCCAAGAAGATTGAGGCAGTTCAGAGTTGGCCACGTCCTACTTTAGTGATCGAGATCAGGAGTTTCTTGGGGCTAGCATGTTATTACCGACGATTCGTGCAGGGTTTTTCATCTATTGCATCCCCTCTGACCAGATTAACCCAAAAGGGTGCCCCGTTCTGTTGGTCCGATGATAGTGAGGAAAGCTTCCTAAAGCTCAAGACGGCCTTGACTACGGCACCAGTTCTTGTATTGCCTTCTAGTTCGGGGACGTATACAGTGTATTCCAATGCTTCTCGCGTTGGCTTGGGATGTGTATTGATGCAGGGGGGGCGAGTTATTTCATATGCTTCACGTCAGCTGAAGGTTCATGAGAAAAATTAACCTGTGCACGATCTAGAGTTGGCGGCGATTGTTCATGCTCTTAAGATATCGAGGCATTATTTATATGGAGTGTCATTTGAGGTTTATACAGACCATCGCAGCTTGCAGCATTTGTTCAAGTAAAGGGATCTTAATTTGAGGCAGCGCAGGTGGCTTGAGCTACTAAAGGATTATGACATTACCATTCTTTATCATCCAGGCAAGGCAAATGTGGTTGCGGATGCCTTGAGTAGGAAGGCGGAGAGCATTGGTAGCTTGGAATTCATTCCTGCCGAGATGAGACCATTAGCTTTGGACTTTCAGTCTTTAGCTAGCAGGCTGGTGAGATTAGATATTTCAGAGCCCAGTCGTGTCCTAGCGTGTGTGGTTGCTCAGTCTTCGTTGTTGGGGGAGATCAAGGCCCGACAGCTCGATGATCCATGTTTGGCAGTTCTCAGAGAGACGGTACTTCAGGGAGGTGCTAGGGAGATTTATATTGGCGAGGATGGTGTGTTACAGCTTCAGGGTCGTGTATGTGTTCCGAATGATGGCTTGAGAGAGAGAGTTCTAGAGGAGGCCCACAGTTCGAGGTACTCCATTCATCCAGGTTCCACAAAGATGTATCATGACTTGAGGCAGCATTACTAGTGGCGGAGGATGAAGAAGGACATTGCGGAGTATGAGGCTAAATGTTTGAATTGCCAGCAGGTCAAGCATGAGCACCAGAGGCCAGGTGGCCTACTTCAGCAGATGCCCATTCCGGAATGGAAGTGGGAGCACATCACTATGGATTTCGTGGTTGGGTTGCCGGGACTCAGCGAAAGGTGGATTTAGTGTGGGTTATTATGGATAGATTGACCAAGTCGGCCCACTTCATTCCGGTGGCGACTACTTATATAGCGGAGAGGTATGCTCAGATCTACAATCGGGAGATAGTGAGATTGCACGGTGTGCCGGTCTCCATCATATCAGACAGAGGCCCTCAGTTCACTTCCTATTTTTGGAGAGCTGTTCAGAGTGAGTTGGGGACCCGCGTGGAGCTTAGCACGGCATTCCTTCCTCAGACCGACGGGCAGTCGGAACGGACAGTTCAGATTTTGGAGGATATGCTTAGAGCATGTATGATTGATTTTGGAGGGCAGTGGGATCAGTTCTTACCCTTGGCGGAGTTTGCATATAATAAAAGCTATCAGTCCAGCATAGAGATGGCCCCGTATGAGGCATTATATGGTCGGCATTGTCGTTCTCCAATCGTGTGGTTTGAGCCTGGTGAGGCTAGGCTGCTTGGTACAGACTGGATGCCTTGGATAAGGTAAAGTTGATTCAGGAGAGACTCCACACAGCTCAGTCCAGGTAGAAGAGTTACGCACATCAGAAGGCGCGTGATGTATCATTTATGGTTGGCAAGAAGGTTCTCTTGAAGGTTTCGCCCATAAAGGGCATTATGAGATTCGGAAAGAAGGGCAAGTTGAGCCCAAGGTTTATTGGCCCCTTTGAGGTGTTGAGCGAGTTGGGGAGGTTGCCTATGAGCTTGCTTTACCTCCCAGTTTATCGGGAATTCATCCAGTCTTCCATTTATCAATGCTCCGCAAGTACATGCCGACTATTCGTATGTGTTGGATTTCAGTACCATTCGGTTAGATGAGAGCTTGGGCTACGAGGAGGAGCCAGTTGCCATTGTTGATAGACGGGAGCGCCAGTTGAGGTCCAAGAGGATTTCTGCGGTAAGAGTCCAGTGGAGGGGCCAACCGGTTGAGGAGGCGACCTGGGAGTCCGAGGAGGACATGCGGAGCCGATATCCCTACTTATTCAGCAGTCTAGGTACTTCTTTTTAATATCCGTTCGAGGACGAACGTTTGTTTAAGAGGTGGAGGATGTAACGACCCGACTGGTCATTTTGCATTTTTGAACCCCGTTCCCCTAAATATAATACTTTCCACACTTGCTTTAGCTAATTTATAACTTGCGGGGACGGGTGTTCGGAAGTTAGAAGAGTTCTGAGCGAGATTAAGCCTAGTTGCTTCTTTAATTTCCTTTAAAAAGGCCAAGTTTGACTTCGGTCAATATTATGGGGAAACGGACCCAAAATTGTGATTTGATAATTTTTGAGGGTCCGCGGGAAAATATGGGACTTGGGTGTATACCCGGAATCGAATTCCGAGGTCCCTAACCCGAGTAATGAATTTTTATGTAAAATTGTTAAGTTTAAGTTTCAAAGAATTAAATAAACTAAGAAATCATTGTTTTCATAGGTATCGGGTTCAGATTTCGATTCTGAAACTAGGTACGAGTTCGAAATATCAGTTAAGACCTACCCGTAAAATTTAGTATCAATCCGAGTAGTTTAAGGGCATTTTGACCCGTTGGAGGAAAGTTTAGAACTTGAAGTTCAATGATTTGAGATATTGGGTTTTGGGGTGTGATTCCTCAATTTAACGTTGTTTTGAGTGTTTCGAGGGTTTGAGTAGGTCCGCCTCGTGATTTCAGACTTGTCGGTATGTTCGGACGGGGTTTGAGAGCCCCGAGCGTCAAATGGTCGAGGTTCGAGTGAGGTGGAAACTTAGAAAAAGGACTGAGGTTGCTGCTTATGTCATAACCGCATCTACGGTTCTTGGACCGCAGAAGCGGGACTGCAGATGCGGCCATTGAGTCGTAGAAGCGAACCGCATAAGCGGTCATTTAACCGCAGAGGCGGTTCCGCTTAAGCGGATGTCGGACCGCAAAAGCGGTCGAGCCCAACTGGCCCAGGACCGCAAAAGCGGCCTAGTAACCGCATAAGCGCTCTCGCTTATGTGGCCCCAGACCGCAGAAACAGAAATCGCTGGGGGGCAGTAGCTCATTTAATACGGACTCAACTCCATTTTTAACACATTTCTCTCAACACTTGGGCAATTTTGGGGGTTTCAAAGATAGAGTCTCCACATATCATTGCAAGGTAAGTAATTCCTACTCACTTTTAGTTAAAATACATAAACATTAGGTAGATGGTAAAATCAAGGAATTTGAGCTAGACCTAGGGTTTAATGAAAACTAAGGTTTTATCACATAATTTGCTATGTAATGAACTAGAAATCATATATTTGTGATCCTTAGGTGATAGGGAACAACTTTCTTCGAAAAATCTCGGAATCCGTGCACGTGGGCCCGGGGTCGGAATTTAGGAAACTTGTGTTAATGGTTGGGGAATTGATTAAATAGCTAGAATTTACCCGTGTAAGCCTTTATTCACTAGTTCTTACTTCATTTGATTAGTTTGGGATCGTCCGGCTTCGAATTAAGGACTTGGGCTCGTTCTTGGACATTGGGAGTGCACTTTGGAGCTAGGTGGGTCTCCTTTCTAACCTCGTAAGAGGGAATTGTCCCCTTAGGATTAATGTTTGAGTGTTTGTTGCTAAATGCGGGGACTACGCACACGTTAGGTGACGAGAGCCCGTGCGTAGCTACTACTATGTTAAATGTCCGGGTAACTTAGGACCTACAACATGCCTATTAAATATATCTCTTATATTAAATTATTGTTATGAACACCTAGTGTGTACTAGAGACTTAAAAAGGGATATGAGCATATTTCTATAGTTAATTGAATTTGAATTGGTATTTTGACCATTTATGTGTCATGTGTGTGAACTTGATATTTTATCCTTATTTTTGGATCGGGCCGATCGCCTCGGTATGAATAAATGCATCTATAGACGCGATGTCGACCCTCGGCAAGTGCACAGTTTATTTCTGTTGGTTCGGGTCGTCGCCTCGGTATTATGTGCGCATGTTAATTGTGGAAAAGCTTATACATGCTTTGTTTTGCCATTATCTCATATGATGAATTACAAACTTGATGTTGTAAAATTCTTGACTTATACCACTTGCTATAAAATGTTGATTCTTGTAAATTTCATATTTTGAACACATCATACTTATATATTGACCTTAGTAAGTATCGAGTCGACCTCTCGTCTCTACTTCTTCGAGATTAGACGGGATACTTACTGGGTACATGTTGTTTATGTACTCATGCTACACTTCTGTACTTAAATGTACAGGATTTGAGGCAGGTGGATCCGGACATCACTCTGGTGCATATCAGTGAGCGCATCTGGGACTTCTACGATGAGCTGCACTTCCTTCTTGTCGATCCGCAGCCGAAGAAGTCTTCCTTGTATTTTTGTTGTTTCTGTCTATCCTGATTCAGACAGTAGGATAGGGTATTATTCATGTTGTGTATATTCTACTAGTTACCCGTAGCTTGTGACACCAGGCTCTGGCACACACAGTAGTAGACGTTATTTTGGGTTGTATAACTGTCTTTACATCTTATCGATCTTTACTAGTTTATGACTTTAATTGCGAAAAATTCTATTATAATGATTTTTGTTAAGGGTAAATGGGAATTTAATTATTCTTCCACGTTGGATGGCATGACAAAATGGTGTCGGGCGCCATCATGACCTATTATGAAAAATGGGTTGTGACACTAATATAAGCGGTATACGCCGTATAAGCGGGTTCAAAACTAATTTCTATATAAAATTTACTTTATTTTAGCCATAATTTATACATATACACTGTATTATTTTTTAACGAAGCATCACTTGGGTCCGCCCCTGACCTCTACCCGTGCCTACTCGTAGTTATTACGTGGGTAAGAATTTACTTTTCGCATTATTTCATCGAAAGAAAGCTTTGCCCGCGCATTAACCTAATTAAAAATTATAAAAACAATTGGAGTTATTAGATCGATGTTTAGAACTCGTCGGAAAGCGCTTTTAAGTTCCTCTAATTATTTTATTATTAATTACCATAAGATTTCATTGGATGGCTTCAAAGTTATTTTTCTTTTCCTAAATTTATACATTAAATTACAACTCTTTTGTTACTCCAAAGTCCAAACTCCAAAGTTTGTTTGTCACTTTATGATTGGCTTTGATTTAATCACCTGTTTTTTTAGTATATAAATTTCGGTACAATTATGATGACTCACGAGACCTTTGTTTTTGCGGTGTTTGGTATTTATGCATTAGGGTCTTGACTAATCTGATTTATCGCATAAAATCTTTTTTAGGGAGAAATGATTTTTTATTAAAAAATTAATTCAAATTTTAAATACAAGACCTCTAACTAAGAGTTGATGAATACTAATTCATCGCAGTACAACCCTTATCGATGGGGTATCAATGGTTCGGTTAGGCCGGTTATTTTATAAAATTTGTACCATACTAATTTATTGGTTATTCTATTATGTATAACCAAAATTAGACTTTTTGAAACCGTCTTAATTATGTCGGTTTCTCTTCAGTATCGGTACCGTTGGGTTAATTTTCGGTATTTTTTTAATAACATGTAAAATTCACCAGTAAAAGTATAATACAATAACATACGTTCTTTTATAGGACTTAGCAAAACTCTCTAAACAATTTTACTGTTTAAAGCGTGATGAATAAAAAAAAGATAGCTAGAGTATAGATCCATCAACTATTCTACAACAACGTAAAAGAAATCAAACAAAGGCAAAGAAAATATAAATCACACGAGTTGGAAAATATATCAAGCTCGGACTCAAGAATAAAGTCTATAGTAGATTAAATATTTAAAAAGATAAATCTAAATTATATGAAAGAAAACATATTCAATACATTGTAGTTTGCTACTCATAATCGCTAGAATACTTTGTGTCTTGCTAGTAAAGATATTTGGAATAACTTAGTTTAAGCAGAAGTAGCACAATAGGTTTTAGGAATTAGTATTTTGAGTTTAATTACTTGTTGGCTTGTAATAGTTTTCATACACTACTAAGAAATAGCAAATTTGTGACTGTCAAATCGGTCGAAAATCGTGTATTTTTGACCGAGTTGCGACTGAAACGTGTCAGTCAGAAAATACATCGTCGCAATTTATTTGCGACTAAATCAGTCGAAACATTACGACGAATTCAGTCGCAAACTATAAAATGCGGGAACATTTAAAATTAAGCAATTTGCGACCGAATCAGTCACAAATGTAGAGACCGAATCAGTCACAAATGTAGCGACTTATTCCGTTGCAACTATTAATAAAATAATTATTAAAAATATTCAATTGCGACTGAATGAGTCGCAAATTTAGATAATTCCTGATGAAGTATGTGTCAGATTCAGTCATAAATCTTGTCATTTTTAAGCAGGAACCTGCTGTATTTCTAATTACACCGCCTGCCAAATAAAACATCCAAACAAACACCTAACAATTAACCAAAAATTTAATATAGCAATCCAAAATCCAATATCTACTACAAATAGATATAAACAACTTTGAAGAACATAAAGTATACATAATAAATATAACAATATAAATATTAAAAACGAATTTATTATACAAAAATTTTAAACAAGAGTTTATATAAACAAGTATTAAACAAAAATTTATATAAACAATAAAAACAGCTAATTAATCTAAACAAGTAAATTTTTAATATCATTATATACTTATTATATTATAAAAAAAAATCTGAAAAATAAACCAATAGATCTGCTGCCGAACTATCATCGGGGGGGAGATGAGACGCCAAATTCCTGCACCAAAAACGAGTTAAACAACTTAAGAATAAAATAATTGGGGAAAAGCGGACAGGGGGGCGATTGAACGGGGAGATGAAGAGGGTAAGGGAGAGGGAAAGTGAGATAGAGGGAAATCATACCTAACATAGTTAGATTAGAGGATAAAATTGACAAATAGACCGCGTTGGGGACAGAAGGGGAGAGGGGAGAAGAGGGAAAAAAGTTGGAGAAGAAGGAAGAATGAAGAAAAAACGGGTTAGGGTGTATTAAAAAAATAATTAGTGACCGAATCGGTCGCAACTGCTGTTGAAATTTGAAATTTGAATTTTGAATTTTCAAATTGCGACCGATTTGGTCGCAACTGCTGTTGACCAGTCAGATCTCGTTTTAGTTGCGTATTCCGACCACATCGATCGCAACCTTTAATTTTATTTTATTTTTATTTTTAGTATTTACGACTGATTCAGTCACAAACCATTAAAAAAATTTGCGATATTTTTCGCGCAATTGAGCGACCAAAGCAGTCGCAATTTTGAGCCAAAAATTAAAAAAAATATATAAAAAATATTATTTTTGAAAAATTCGACCGAATCAGTCGCAAATTTGCGACTGATAGTTTTGGTCGCAAATATTCAGTCGCAAATCAGCTATTTTTTAGTAGTGAAATTCTAAGGCCCAAAGAGAATTTAATGCATTAATTCTTTTAAACTTATTAAGTAAATATATTTTTCGCTTGTAAATTTTTTTTTGTACGGTTTAGTATTTTTTAGTTTATTTTTATAAATATAAAATCTATCCTTATCATCTGTGCGGTTATAGATTTATATAAAAACCTATGATTTTTTAAAAAGAAACCTAAAAATCTATTCGGTGTGGTACGATTCGGTCGATTTAGTCGGTTTTTGAATATTCATTGACACCCCTACTTATCGATAACCTTAGGTGGCATCATCAAATGAGCCAAACAAGTTTCCCTTATTTCTTAGAAGGTGTTTGGCTAAGCTTATAAGCTGGTCAAACTGTTTTATAAGCATTTTTTGGCTTATGTACACGTTTGGTAAAATTAAAAATGCTTATAAGTTAAGTGTTTATAAGCCAAAAATAAGTCAAAAGTCATAAGTCATAAGTTGGTCTCCCCCAACTTATCAAATTTCAGCTTATAAGCACTTCAGATTTGACCAAAAAATTTATTATTCTATTTCTAAAATACTTCTTTTTAAAACAAAACTCTTCGTATACTCAGTTCTTCAACGGCTTATTATTAATTTCAGCACTTTAATTTCATCCAAACGCGTAACCACTTATTTTATAAATTAGTTTCAGCACTTTAAAATATTTTTAAGTACCTAATGTTTATTAGCTACTCTAAATCAGCTAAGCCAAACGGGCTCTTAGAGAGTATTTGGCTGAGCTTATATGCTAGTCAAACTGTCTTATAATTACTTTTTGGCTTATCTACACGTTTGGTAAATTTAAAAATACTTATCATCATACTATACTAAAGTGGGAACATAGTAAATCAAAAGTTAATTTACATATTCACCCATAAAAAATTGAGTGACAATTTTGTCCTCACAATCAAACACTATTTTAACAACATTTATGTACAAAGAAGTAAATATACATTTTAGTGAAGATTAAAAAAAAGTGCCTTGGGCTTCTTCGAAGAATATGGTTGAGCTTTTTATTTCTTCAGCATTCAAGTACAAAGTGCAATGAATTTAATCAATTACAATTGAAAAAACTGTTACTCATCAGGTTAATGAATTAAGCTCATTTGCCAAGGAAACCCAACAGATATATAAATTCTTATTTATATATCTCAATCAAATTCTTATCAAACATGAGCTTCTATAAATTGCCCTTGAAATCAAATTGGAATATCCTGCATTTTGTAAAAATATTACAAATTTTAATCAAACTTATACCTTCGCCTCCTGCAACACACAAATCTACTATGTACGTATCAATTCAAGTAGTAGTAATTTTTTTTTTGTTACTCTTTATGAAAATTCATGATACTTTATATTCTTGTTTATGCAAATTATGGCAAGAAAACAGCACTTCCTACTACTTATTTAGTTCTATGGAGTAGTGCTTTAATTATCTTATTTTTTTGTGATAAGAGCATATCTGTAACGAATGAATGAATGATATATCAAGCATTTGGCAGTTAATTGTCATATTTGGTGTAAAGTAAATTTAGTTTGGTTATCCAGAAATGCAGAAATCGTCAAAGATAATTTTTTATGAATGTGTTTAGATATTCACGGCATCTATGCTTTGCATGCAACAATCCTTCAATAATATGAGGTATTCGTAGGCATGGCTATTTTTCTTTTTCAGAATTACAGATATACTACAATTTTGTGTAATTATAAATTTGTAAGTTCTTTATTAATGAAGACGTATGTGTTATATCTATCATTTAGCACAAATTAAAATTTCATAACTCTATGAATTCAAATACTATTATTTATAGGAAAATATCGCCTCGCTGTTAATCGACAATATAGTTATATTTAAAAGATATAAAATTACACGGAGCTTAATTTCATAGAACATAAACTGTTGGTGAAAGTTTGGTGCTCAAGAGTCAATAAAATCTTGGTTAGAGACCTATTAGATTGTTTTACGATGAAGGTTTAAGGTACATAAATCTCTTCAAGTAAAACCAATATACTCCGATCCAAACATAGCATGGAAGAGCCAAATATATATGTCAATTAGTATAAATTTTTTAAACTACATCTATATTGTTAAAATATGTGTGAGAGGTATATATTAAAATTTAAAAAACAAAAGTGCAAGATCAAAATGATGAGAGGTGATCTTTGTAGTTTGTTTAGTTGTCAACAACGTCGTGGTCAGATAGAGCAAGCGAAAAAGATAAAAAGAACATAGACAAAAAATATCGTATGTAAAGAAATATTCTGTGAAATATGTTTCATTACATATTTGTATTTTCTGAAATGAAAATAAGAAAAAAATTACATATATCTAATTAAGCTTTGATTATTCATTTTCATAAGTTAAGAGAATATTCAATTATCTTGATCAAAACAAGTCAATATATGATGATCCACACGATAATTTAAAAAAAATGAATATTTCCCTTTTATGCATAATTATTTATTCAAAGCTTAATTTTTATTATACAAAGCTATTACTACACGGCTAGGTATACACGTGCAACGCACGTGTCGAGAAACTAGTAAACCAAAAATAAGTCAAAAGTCATAAGTTGGTCTCCCCCAACTTATCAAATTTCAGCTTATAAGCACTTTAAGTTTGACCAAAATATTTACTATTCTATTCCTAAAATATTTTTTATTAAAACAAAACTCTTCATACAACTAGTTCTTCAGCTGCATATTATTAATTTCAGCACTTTTAACCAAACGTGTAACTGCTTATTTTTTAAATCAGTTCCAGTACTTAAAAGTATTTTTCAACACCTAATACTTATCAGCTACTCTAAATCAGCTAAGCCAAACGGGCTCTTATTTAGAAAATGGAATTCCTCAACATAAACAAAAACAAAATTAGAAGTAAGAATAATATCTCAACCCGTGAAATTCATTTTCCTCCATGGGTCGCCTGTTTCTATAAATGAAATAAAGAGATTAATATCCTATTTTGCCAAATTTTTAAAATCTACTTATATTGATATGTATTTATTTTAAAAGTATTTTTAAAAAAAAGTATTTTTGGTGAAAATTAGTTTGTGTTTGGTTAATTAGTTTGTGTCTGGGAGAGAGTGGTAGAAATAAGAGTGCGAAGAACGGTGTCTATTTCAGACAACCAGTTCAGGTTCATGTCGGGGCGATCTACCATAGAAGTTATCCACCTTATTAGGAGGATGGTGGAACAATACAGGGATAAGAAGAAGGATCTCCACATGATGTTTATCGATCTAGAAAAAGCGTACGACAGAGTTCCTAGAGAGGTATTATGGAGCTGCTTAGAGGCTAAAGGGGTCCCGATTGCCTACATTATGGTAATTAAAGACATGTATGATGGAGCTAAGACTCGGGTTAGGACAGTAGGAGGTGACTCGAAGCATTTTTCGGTTGTTATGGGGTTGCACCAAGGGTCTACGTTCAGCCCTTTCCTCTTTGCCCTGGTGATGGATGCCATAACGCATCATATTCAAGGGGAGGTGTCATGGTGCATGCTATTTGCTGATGACATAGTCCTAATTGACGAGACACGAAGCAGCGTCAACGAGAGGCTAGAGGTTTGGAGACATGCCCTTGAGTCAAAAGGTTTCATGTTGAGCAGGAGGAAGACGGAATACCTCGAGTGCAAATTTTGGGACGAGCCGACGGAAGCGGGAGTGGAAGTGAGGCTTGACTCTCAAGTCATCCCTAAGAGGGGTAGTTTCAAGTAGCTTGGGTAAGTTATTCAGGGGACCGGGGAGATCAGTGAGGATATCACACACCTTATAGGGGTGGGGTAGATGAAGTAGAGATTAGCGACGGGAGTCTTGTGTGATAAGAAAGTGTCACCGTTACTGAAAGGTAAGTTTTATAGAGCAGTGCTTAGGCCTGCCATGTTGTATGGGACCGAGTGTTGGCTGGTTAAAAACTCACACATCCAGAAGATGAAAGTTGCAGAGATGAGGATGTTGAGGTGGATGTGCGGGCATACAAGGATAGATAAGATTAGGAATGAAGATATCCGAGAGAAAGTGGGTGTGGCCCCATGGAGGATAAGATGCGGGAAGCAAGACTCAGATGGTTTGGGCACATTCAGAGGAGGAGCATTGATGCACCGGTGAGAAGGTGTGAGCGACTGGCTGTGGTGGACACGGGGAGAGATAGAGGGAGACCTAAGAAGTATTGAGGAGAGGTAGAGGGAGACCTAAGAAGTATTGGGGAGAAGTGATCAGGCAGGACATGCGCGGCTTAAGATTACTGATGAACATGGCCATTAACAGGGAATTGTGGAGGTCGAGCATTAAGGTTGTAGGTTAGGGGAAAGTTGAAAATTTTTCTATAGCACACTAGAATGAGACTAGCCAGTTAGGAGTTAGTCTTAGGATGTTTCTGATCAGCTACTGATGTTGGGCTTTATCTGTTGGTTATTAGTATACTTTCCATCCTTTTCTTATTTTACTATATTTCTTTTACTGCTTTAATTTTGTTATTTTATGTTAGGATATGTACTCTATGTTATTTTATGTCATTTTATTATGAGTCTATTGATAGTACTAATATATCGTCTCTTGTTGCTTTCTTGAGTCGAGGGTCTCCTGAAAACGGTCTCTCTGCCTCTCGGGGTAGGGGTAAGGTCTGCGTACATATTACCCTCCCCAGACCCCATTTGTGGAATTATACTAGGTTGTTGTTGTTTGGTTAATTAATTTGAAAATTATTTTTGCACAGCAATTAGTGCTTGGCCAAGCTTTTAAAAGTGTTTTAAAGTACAATTTTCTCAAAAGTATTTTCAAAAAAGTACTTTGGGGAAGAAGCTACTTTTTCTCTACTACTCCAAAACTGCTTCTGCTTCTACTCAAAAATAATTTTTTTTCTTTATAAAATTTGGCCAAACACCGTAACTTTGAAAAAAAAATAACTTTGACAAAAATAATACTTTTGACTAATAAAAAAAACTTGGCCAAACAGACTATAAATATTTGGGATCACATATGTAAAAACAAAATTGAAAGTTATTTTTTAAGTTTCTCATCTAATGTCTAACATCTGTATTTTGATAATTAATCCGGATTTGTAACATTCATTAATGCTTCTTACTATGAATTTTTTCATTTATTAAATTTTGAACTCGAGAACTTTATAGAAGAATCTTGTAATTATCTCACTACCATCCGTAATGATTTAACAAAAATCGTTATTATTTTCACGAAAGCCATTAAGTGCTCAACCATCTAACAACTGAAATGAAGGTCAATGTCAATTTATTTTTTCGATAAGATTGACAGAAGGATTTCTATTCTTTCTATTTTTCTTAAAAGTATTATTAGAATTTTATCTTTGACTTTGTTGATACTTTTTTTTTTTTAAATATGAAGGAAAAATAAGAAAAGAAATTACAACAAGGAGAAACGAATGTTGACCAATAAAGTAAAAATTTCAAAAAGCCAACTAACTATACAATTAAATTTTGACTACAAGTACCGCCCGAACTCACAGGCTACATAGATCCATAATATAAACTTTATGTTATAAAATAATAAAAAAAGAAGAACAATATTACAGAGAAAGAGAGAAAGAGAATTCTTATTGAATTTTGGGATGATTTATAATGGGGTAAGACCCTTCTATTTATAGGAGAAAAATGACTTAGTCACAAAGTAAAACTCTCTACAAGATAGACATTCACTCCAAATAGAATTTTATTCTTAACACTCCCCCTTGAATGTCTACTCAATAAGTAATGTGCCTCATTAAAACCTTAACTAAAATAAAATTCAATGGGAAAAAAAATCTAGTAAAAGAAAAAGAGTACACATATCTAATAATACGCCTTTTGGTTGCCTCGTTAAAAACCTTGCAAGGAAAACCCAGTGGGACAAAACCTTGTAAGGGAAAAGGAGTGCAACGCGCATTAACTCCCCCTGATGAGAGCATCAATTCACATCCTTAAGCCTTC